>DWNE01001081.1:0-23681 GCA_018249875.1 Cecropterus toxeus | reverse complement strand
TTTATTGTTTGATTCAGGGCTTGGCAAAGAATTTTGGGCCGAAGCTACACATACAGCTGTGTATTTACAAAACCGTAGTGTAACACACCTTCGGGTTATTTTGTTTTAACTCATACAAAATCGACACATCGTTGTAGTAAACATATTTTAAGTTCCCAGCGAAATTGTTGAAGGATTTCAATCCTTTCATTTTGTGTAAATCCGGACCACCGCAAATGTAAATTTCTGGGTCAATACAAACGTATCTCGCGTCCCCAGGCACTTCGTATGTTGCACTTGTATTATCAAGGTAAACGAACACTGTTTTCTCTTGTAAAATAACTGTTATGTTGTGCCAAAGATTGTTATTTACTCTTTCGCCTAAGTAATCCTCAACTTGTCCGTCGCCTAAGTCAATTTGTATAGCAACTTTTTCCTGGTGTATCGACAGAGCGATGTAATGGTGTTTGTCGTCGATTTGGCCGCTAGCGTAAAATAATGCTGAATCGTCGAAACGAGTCTGAAAGTTAATTATAAATTTATCGAGTTTTTTTCATTTGCAGGAGCGCTTAAACGTTGGCATTTAGATTGTGACCTCGATACTAAATCATTTCCTTTTAGTGACTTTTATTGTTTTCGAAAGGTCGAACGTTCTTATTTTGGTGCATGTTACGAATTGGGCATTGATAACTTACTTTTAATGTTTTATTATACAATGTTATATTGAGAACCAGTAATTAAGTAGAACAGTTGCTTATCGTTATTAAATAAAGTCGCTACAGTTACTTGGGTATGAGGTAATTACTTTTCCAACTAATTATTCAATTAACCAAGTGTGACAGTTTCCTAGAATCATTTATGTGATTTAACATTCAGTTTTATTTGTTTAAAAGTTAAAATAACTGTTAATTGTAATTCATATAATTTTGTTTATGTTTAATCAAGCAACTTCCGTAAATATAACCCAATTCTAAAATTAATTGCAAAATATGCAACTACTATCTAATTACTATTCCACTATCCATTGCTTTCACCTTAGCGTTTGTAAGCGTAGCCTTCCACAATAAAGTATTATCTTTATTAGAATTGGCTGAATTTATCTTTACACTACTTAAATGAACGTTTTCTCTTGCTACCTATTCTTCCTTTCTCAAGAATTGGGTGATATTATTAAAACTCAAATTACATTGGATAGTTGCCGTTTTAGATTTTAGACAGAGTTTTAGAGTAGAGACAGGAAAAAGATTTTTAGTTCAATACATTTCCCATTGCACACTAAATAGCCTATTCCGATCACGGTATCATGTGCTATTCCAAGTTATAAAGTATGTATGTATGTGCCGAATTTAGGGCAAATCTGAACAGTATTTTTATAGGAAAGTGTAAACATTCATCCATCCTCATTAACTTTCGCCTGTTTAATATGCGTAAGATTTTAATGGAATTTACCTTAAAGTGCAGACTGACTCGAGTGTTTGTAGAGTGGACCCGGTCTTTCCAATCATAAACCCGATAAGATACGTAACTGGAGCCTCGAAGTGTTAACACTGTCGCCGCTGCAATGCAACCATGTGACGTAATTATAAGTTTTATTATTAGTGAAAGGATTGCAAAATATGATTATGCTTTTAAAGGTAAAAAGTTTGAATGTGAATAAATTTAAAACAAGGCTAAAGAAAAGGTGTGAGCAAACCTTTTATATCATAACTGAGTGTTTAGAATCTTAAATTTTGAAGTTTATTCAAAAGTGTTACACTTATCTAGAAAGGTTTGGGTAAATTTCAGTTTTACTAATTGGTGAATAATTCACATACACAGATAATTCATCATGGCAAACACACCTCACAAAGCACTAATAGCAATGGTAAGCAGGTAGTAGATACATTTAAAGTGCTAGCAAGAATGACCACTCAGTACAAAGGAAAAAAGCAATATTTGAGCTTGCAAATATGTCTTAAATTACACTTATATTGGGTTTAATTGTTTTCTTTGAAGTCTAATATATTTGATTTTGTTAATTATTTCAGATTTAAACTTAATGTTATATTATTATTGATAAGTTTTGTCTCATAATTCAAAATATTATGCCTGATTTGTCTGTCCTTCCCCTCAAATTAATTACGAACATTGTCCAATACATATTTTCTTTTTATTTGAACATAAACTTCGCTTGCCTCAATTACTTGACGGGTTACCGACTAATTCGCATGTAGGCAGCTCAGCCTACACAACTATTGCTATTATATTGTTATATTTATGTAATAGGAAAATTATATAGTTTCTTAGCAAATGGGCGTCTGACCATTTCATGTATAAAGTGGCACAAGCCGAAGATTTGGAACGGTTATGATTATCTTAATAATTGAATGAGCGCCAAATCCACAGTCTTGATGATACATGTAGATTTATAATGTACGGTGGTGAAGAATGGGGTTAAAAGTTAAAACTATAATATACAGACGACAGACAGAATAAACAGACCATATTATGGTCTGAAGTAGCTCCAGTTTGAAATGTTCAAAGTAGCAAATTAATCAATAAAATAATACATGTGAAAGGTTTTTGTGGAAATGTTTTAGATAGGAAGTAGGACAAAGTGCCATTTAAACGAACTAGCTACAATAAATACCTTATTATCTGATACCGAGGCAGTAACGTTTACTAACGCGTAAATTGATCGAAGTGATTCGATTGACTTCAATAAGGAAGACATTTGCATTTTTACCCGACTGCGTTAGACGGAGGGTTATGTTTTTTTGAGCATATGTATGTATGTATGTCCATTTCTTTGGCACGCGCTACAGTCCAAACGGCTTGTCAGATTGTGAAATGTGATATATCATTAGAATCGTCCCAGTTTGCACAGTGACAAGGGCTATATAATTTTGGAAAGTGGCGCCTGGAAATAGAGGAAAAAAGGGGGGAGGGCCGAATTTTAATAGTATTACGACAATATGGGTATAAAATGAAAGCTAGTAGACTAAATAGACCAATCTAAAAATATATATACCTATTACTTATTTAAAATAAAAATATATATACCTATTACTTACTATTATTAATATTTTTACTTGACTCAACAAAAACCTCGTTTTGAGCAGTCAGGTATTTTGTTTTAATGTTTTAGTTTCTTATGTTAAATTGTGATCATTAGGTACGTATTCACAATTTGATGAGAATGGCCCATTTTGAAGGACTTAAGTAAATTATTCATATCACTAGTCTATAATCACATTACCTTTAATGTAGACTTTCTAATTAAGACTTTTAGTGTATTTTTGTCGAAGCAATAACTATTCGTGATGTAATCCTGAATAGAGTATTATTAGTGAAAGTATATGAAGAAGAACGAAATTGGATACGACATTTTCGTTGATGAGTTTTGTGATGGACAAAAATGTATTTGTAATTTAATGTTGTTAAGTAACAACGAATAGACCCATAGATCGATGGATCGAATCATGCGGAGGCTGAAATGATTGATTATTTTTGCGTTAATATAAGTGCATCTGGTATGCGGTGGAATAATTTACATTAAAAATCGTTAGTGCATATTAAATTAGAGGGTGGCCCTCGATTTCCCTAGGATCCCATCGTCAGATCCTGACTTGGTGGGAAATGGGACCCCCTAAGGAGGAGGAGCAGATACCGTTTTAAATAAAAAAAGAATTTTGAAAATCGGTTCAGAAATGGCTGAGAAATTGAAAAATAAACACAGTCCAACATAGAACCACCGCCTTTTCGAAGTCGGTTAAAAAGTTAAGGTAGATCTTTGTAGTTCGACTTCGGCAGCACTATCGCCACACCCATTTATGCCTAATAACAGCAGTATTAAGGGCTGCTGTGTTCTGGTTTGAAGAGTGGAATAAGAGAATGATATTTCAGATTCAGTATTAGTCGTACAACGAAATATTGTGAAAATGCTGATATGCCAGAACGTAAAACAAAATTCATAGAATCGTAACCTAATATTTCCTTTAAAATCCATCCAAAATACGATGACAAATATACAGAGTTGACCCACTAATTTGTTAAATACAATAAAACATAGGCGTTATCTAATTCGGTGTCTGTATAGTGAGATAAGAAAAATGTTGAAAGAGTTTAACAAATTAAAAGTAGGTTTCTATACTAAATTGACATCATAAAGTAGGTGCACTGTATACTGTTTACACAGCACAGAAGTATTGAAAAAATTGAATCTCTTAATCAGTTTACATAACCTTTAAGTATTTCAGTATAACATTCAATTTCTTACATAATTTATCAAATAAGGCTTCCGGGCTTTATTCAGATATCGATATACTTAGAGACAGACACTTTATAAGAATAACATGATTAAATTCTGATATAAAATAAAGATAATCGTTTTCTTCTTCGAAAATAACAAAGCTGTTTGATACTGAAAGTTCGACAAGCCTGTATTTGACATATGGAATGAGCAATTTGGTAGTATTTTAGAGATGTAATCTATATTGTATAAAGCGAAAGGATAACCACTTCTCACTAATCGTCGTGAAGTAAAAATGACTAAACCAGAATCATGTCATTTGGACAGTAAGTAAGTTTTATGTAATGAAAGGATTTTTGATACTCCAGTCTAAAGTGGATAAAATATAGATTTAACATTTGTGTTACAGACCGTGCGTATACAAAAGCAATTATTTTCGTAATCTGGAGTAAAAGTAAAAAAAACAATGGGCATTAAGTATATGCTACATAATGTGGTTACTTTTATTTATAGGCACCCAATGTTTTTTATATTTATCTCTAAGTTCCTACAGGACTGGAAACGTGTTTTTATTTATTTTCCTATTAAATAAATAATAAATGACTGAGCTTCAACGAAACGAGGCCATATTAAGCTACTCTAGTATTATAAACAATACATACTGTAAACATCACACAGTGGTTCTTCGTACAAAGTCCCGAAGCAGTCGCACCTGTACCCGTTATACTCATTGATGCATCTAGAACCTTCGAAGCAAAGGTTCTCGACGGTTCTACATTTGTCGATACACCCCACTTTAACGTTCTCGTGTTTAGTAGCTATGAGAGGCACAATTGGGAGGAGGTCGGAGGCGGCCTTGCCAGAACTAAGGACCATATCGCTGATGCAACCAACGAATGACTCTATTATGTACTTCACGCCGTGGAGTTTTTCTTCAGAGCTTAGACCTGGAAGAAAGAGGAAATTTATATGAAAATGGTATCACTATGACGATAAAAAGACCGTAGAGTGGAATTGACATCTTGAATTGTTGGTTGGGATTTTAGTAACTATTCAAAGATTACTAAATAAACAATATAAAATAAACGATGGTAGAAAAAAGTGGGATCGCTGATAGGTATTCTGATAACTATTCAGAAAATCTACCCATAATCAAAATTACATAGAGTAGAATCTTTATAAATACGTCATAAATAAATATTTAGTAGATGAAAAAACAGAATTTAGTAGATAGATTGACGCCTAAAAGGATGGATGGAATAAGTTGTAACAATTTCAGATCTTTACCTCCAATAAGGATGACTGAAGTAAGATTATCGGTGATTCCATAGTTGGTATCGAAACTTAAGCCCTGGAAAAAAATTATTAAGATTTTAACGCAGTTTCATTAATCGATTTTAATTTTATTTCAAGTTACTTACTTTTAAGTAAACTTCCTCTTTTAAATGATCAACTTTAGCAATCAGGCGAGCTCCATGAACATCAATAGTAACAACTACGCTGTGCCATTGATCTCTATTCAAGGCTCGGCCAACAGTCACTGAGGTCAGGTGTTTGCCAAATACATGCACAACTGAAAAATGTTCCAAAATCACATCACTTTTAATATTTCAGTTATTTCTATTAAGAAACTAGCCAAAACCCGCGGCTTCGTTTCGGTCACGTTTACTACAATAATAAAAATTCCATTCAGGTGATAAAGTATTCAGCGAAATGTGACCAATAGTTTTTGTTTGAAAGAGTAACAAACATTAATTATTCCTTAAAAACTTTCGCCTTTATAATATATAAATTTACTTAAGTAAAAATTTTATGTCATTCTTCAAATTAAAAATCTTATTAACTAACTAAATGCTTTGATTAAATTATTGGTTTATTTTAGTCATTTTGTATACGTACCTTTAAGTTCACCTTTTTCAACGATGACATATAAAGCGTAGGGTTGCATTTTGAATACCGGATTCTTAACATTATGATACACTAAGAGACCATGAGGAAGTCTTGTGCGAAATTTAAATGAGATTTCTCTACATAGCCTGAAAATTGAATTGAAGAATCATCATTTTTTTTGAGATTTCTTATATGGAAATAGTATCCAAGACATATATCTTTTACACTGCTGTGTAATTTAACATTAAAATTAACTGAAACTTTCAGTAAGTTTTGGTTCGATCGACCTGTTCATTACATCTATAGATACCATCTTTCAATCATAGGGTAACTAAAAATTTAATTTTGTTTAACTTGAACAAAATTATTTTTTTAGTAAGTAAGCAATAATAATGTAACAATAGTAAGCGAAAACACTCAAAATTAGTGCCAAATAAAGTCATTTTGCCTTTTTTTTCTGGAAATGTATTTTAGTGCTTTCATTAATCACTATATATCAGTATTGACTTACCTTAACTGAAACCGCTGTATAATATCACCATCAAGCTGTATATAAGTGTTATCTTTCGCAAACATGAACGTTCGATCATGACCAGATTCAGCAAACGTTAGGAAGCGATCTCTATCACTGGGCGGTATCGGAGGAATGATTGTTGCAAATGTGGACGTTGAAATATTGACCGTCGTTGTGCTTGATGATGTTGAGGTCATTGTTAAAGTTGTTGGTAATACGACTGGAAATTGAGCCACTAATACAGATAAATATAAAAATTACTAACAAGGAAAAACTTTACATGCTACTACACTAAAGGGACGCAAAGAAGCTATGTCTAAAACTGTTACAAATATCAAAAGTGGCCGTGGTGGATGATATTGTCGTCATTATAAAGATTCGCAGTGTCACTACTTAAACATACTATTTAAAAAATGGCACAATAGAAAGAAAAAAGTATGAATGTTCATGTAAAGGGACTTTGAAAGCGATCTCGACATTATATGTATAGATAATTTCCTTCATATTTTTTGCAACAGATCATTTTAAAATATTTAGGATCTAAATTCTTGACATTTGATTGTTCTAAATATTTTATAGCATGATGGTCGTTATTAATTGATGTACGAGTAAAAAATATTAAGGTTTAATTTGCGATAAATTTGAGATGTATTTATTATGGGGTAACATTAGGATGAATTTATTGCAGCTCGTAAAAATCCGTACCATCTTTTGAAGAAATGTTAAAGATTTTAGAGAAAGAAGATAAAATTATACTTGAAAAGGATTTTGATTTTTGGATACATGTATTTAAAATTTTGTCATTTGTCATTTCTAATACCGTATTGTTTTTCTTTAAATTCTTCGATATTGTAAAATAAAATGTTTGTTTTATAATATTAACGATTATACTTAATATTAGTTTTATTAAACGGAATGTACCTTTCTCTTCAGATGTCATATCAACTGGTAAACTACTTCGAACATCAGCTGTTCCATATAAAATCAAAGTTACGATAAGGATGGTTCTTCTTCTTTGCCGCAATATTCCCATTCTTCTCGATTAATGACATTTATCTGTGAAATAATTTAAAGGAAACATATAATAAAATAATTCCTTTAGCGACCTTTTGTCAACTATTGGAATATTATAGGCTTAACTTTCACAAATTTCTTAAGACAGTATTAAAAGAAAATTCTGTATAAATTGAATGGAACGATTTCCTTACAAAACCTCTTCCGCTCTACCTACCAAATCTAGCAATACATTTTAAACCTTTGATTGACACAATAGGATTCAAATTCATAAACCCAACTCTCGCCTAGGGTATAGAGCGGAAATATGGAATCAGTGTGTACACACACTACTGTATAACGGCTAAATGTTGTCCAGCGTAACTTGATCCGTCTTGTTGCGACTTTTTTGTTTTCATTCGACCCACGGACAATTTTGTAGAAATACGAGAGGTCAAGCATCGGTGGTTGTTTTCTGAAGATAAATTGGCTTAAGTAACCACAGCCGGCTAGAAATGAGGATTTGGACTCTGCTTTGGATCTGAGCTTCGATATTTGAATATTTGAAAACTAATTACTCGCAGAATTTAGAAATTCGAATTATCTTTTGAATTTATACTCAGAGCTTGAAATTTAAAGTCATTTACGTAAATAATATTCAACTTTCAACTAAACAATTAGGCGTAAAAGTTTTCATTTGTTTGAAATAGCTAGAACGTTAAAAAACGGTTAGTAAAATTTAGTTGTTTTTTTTAGCTAAGTAGGTACTTACGTTTTAATTATCTTTTCCAAACAGAAAATCTTATACACTTATATCCTCTAGAGTTTTTTATTACCTAGTAACATTTCAATTTAATTAACAAATACTGCACATGTAACATATATTAATTTAATTTCGAACGTTACATATTTGTTACGTCACTTTGAGCGCCAATTTCAAGGACAGATTATTAATGTTTTTTTTTTTGTTTTTTTAATACGCCAGGCAGCGGCGTTCTATTTTATTTTTTAAACGGAGACTGGCAAGGACGTCGCCACCGACCCCAGCCGCGGTGCACTGAGGCGTACTTTAACAACATGTAATCACACCTACAATTTGTCTCGTGGGTCAGAGGCATGCCCTGGGACAGTTTATAGAAGTCTAGCGTAGAGGAGAGCGGAATTTCTTTTCTTTATTGAAAATATTTAAATACTAACCATAGAATATTTTAATGAGTTTAATGTTAATAAATAACACAATTAGCTTTAGAAAATTAAATTACATCAATACAGAGTGTGATTTTGTCTAAAGTTTTGAAGTAATTTTACTATATTATTTACAGTATTTAATATTTGCTCTGCGCAAAGTAAAGTTTATACAACTTTTCCATAGTATAAACCTTAACAGCTCAAGACTTGTTTCAAAAGTTTGCCAGCGTGTAACAGTAGTTATTTTATGATAATATGTACCCACGTACATAGCATTCTTCGACGAATGCGTCTAAGTGTTGAAAATAATATTATACATCGATACCCAACTCTAAAGTATTTGGCGGTCCTCTGGGCTATTGATATTATGAGCCCCTTATAAAAATAAATAAGTATTAATAAATATCGAACCATAAAAGGGAAATATTTATTATTATTGAGATTTTTCGTTTTTTAGTGATTTTCTTGAGAACAACTTTACAACCTTTTTTGATCAAGAAGTGTTGGAATAAAATGGAAGGAACATGATTGAATATTTAGCATTTAAAGTAATTATTTACCACCAATACATAACCACAAATCCTGTTAATCAGCTGTCATAACGCCCTGAATACAACAATGTAATATGAACATGACTCGTCCTGTGAGTCTGTGATACTGAACTCCCGTTAAAGCTGTCACTGGTATCAAAAATCTAGCACCATTACTACTTAATTATACCACATTACTAAGTAATACCATAAAAATAAAACAAGGATTCTGCACTTCAGTGCCCTAGAATCTTATTGATGCACCAAGTGATTAATTAGGTGCGATGCATCACTGACACGTTTTGGTTAATTGGCAATGAGGGCCAATTTGATTTGCTTAGTGTTGCGATGCTTTTGAGAACTTTAGTATGGATCTTGGTATCATTTGGGTACTGCTTTATAGTAGAAGTATCACACTACATTGAGGAAAATAAAGTTTTTTTTTTATAAATATGAAGTAGCAAACGAGCAAGCAGCCCACCTGATGGTAAGTGGTTATTGCCGCCCGTGTACTTTTGTAAGCATCTTCATATAGAACACGGGTTCTATCTAAAGTCGATTACAGATGCGTTGCTACTCTCGAGGACTGAGATGGTCGCCTCATATAAAAATGAGCCGATATATAGGTATATAGTGAGATTATAATAAAAACTGTAAGGAATCCCTGGGCTCCGCTCCTTGACACTTCGAGAAGGCAATTTGCTGTCTACGTACATGTCTGCTCCCGCTTCTACGTAAGGGTCACTAGATGCTTGGATTAATAAATAACAAGATCCCCTTCAAGGAATTGTGTCTAGGTGTCTATCTGTCTTGGAGCGGTATTCTATTTATGGACACTAGCAATTCCATAACTATCGTTTGTTAGAATTAATAGTTTTACTTAATAGTCTCGTGCGTGTGCGGAAATCTAAGCAATAATAATTATTTCGCAGCATTCCAGGACAAACAGTTATGATAGTAACTAGTAGCATCGTTAAAAACATTAAAACAAAAATTCGACTGCTTAAAACGACATTTGCAACGATTCTAATGATATGTCAGACGTCACAATCCGTCCAGCCGTTTGGGCTGTAGCGCGTGCCAAAGAAATGGACATACATACAAACAAACATACATACATACGCTCGGAAAACATTACCCTCCTTCTGACGCAGTCGGGTATGAATATATTTGTAAACTATAGTATGGACCTCTAGACTCAACATTATGATGAAATACGCATTAAATGCGAATTACGCAGTAAATATCAATGACCCACTGTAGTGTCGATTTCAGTTTTGGTCAATTTTCAACCAAAATAGATGTTCCGGCGGATATTTGTTACGGCTACTGAACCTTTCGGCTCAGTCAAAACAGGCGTCCGTGTTTCGTTTGACTACAATCTGAGAGGAGTTGCGTTTTAATTTTTCCTTTCGAATCGCAGGTGGTTTGTGAATATTTTCACCACATTTTGGCGAAAAAGTGAAAATGTGGTAAAAAGTTTACCTTTACCTTTAGTACGTCGATAAGCTGCTTTTCAGTTAGACTCTTGCTTGTATATTTTATTCCAAAAATGAACTTTGTTATATTACTTTTTAATTTCACCAATTTTACGGAAATTTTTGTCCATTGTACATTTTGTATATTCTCATACGTTCCAAAAAAGGTTTCAGTTTTGGCCGTAACTGAGACTGAATCCAAAGGTTCAGTTTCGGCTTTTGCTGAAAAACCTGATTCAGTCTGATCGGCACATTATCAGAATAAGAAGTCTCTTTACATTTTTTCTTCCTTCTGGAGGACGACAAAGACTGTTTCTATAACATAATGTTTAAATCAGTGCTTTTTGATAACCGTGTAAAGGAAAACTTGTGTACAAGTTATTCGTATCTTAGGTTGTTATCAAACACCTTTACTACACTAAATAAAAAGAAAAACAAAGAACTGACTATTTTGATATGATATTTTGATATATTTAATAACTATTATGTTGCTTTCAAGATTTGCTTTAAATACCCGGTAAGTGATATAGGCAATGAAAATCGTGTTGCCCGGCATAAAAAGTATTATTCTTTTATAATAATCCGTCACTTTCCTATCCATTCTTCCATTTAGTAACCAATTCTTAACGCTTTCATCGGCGCCTCAGTAATATTTATTTTAAAAGAAATTCGTGACATTATTCAACCTTGCCTAATGTTTGACCAAATGTTTGACGTTCTTGCAAATACACTGATTTATTATTTTGTATAGAAAGCATTGAGAATCGTTAGAAATGGATTGCTTTTCTATAACAAATAAAAAAGTGTTTAATCCGTAACTAAACAGCGTTACTGAATGCATAATAATAATGTAAGTATTTTTAAATTTGTTCGTGCAACGCAGAGGAGCGTTAATGTTTTCTATTCGCCAATTAAATGAAAAACAAATATTTTAAATATCTACCAATATAATACGTTATGCCAATCTAACTCATGCGGAACTAAGACTGGTTTGTGTAAATCTCGACGGCCTATCATTATGAGTATTAATAAATAGACATAGTTTAACGCAAGATCATAGACGAAGTACTTTAATAGACTACGCATTTACATACGCAGTTTTGGAGTGAAGTTTTGAGTGAACCTTCATAAGAATCGTACTAATTTGAAATCAATGAAAGTATACTGCGTCACGCTAAAGAAATAAACACATTTAAGTCGGGGAGATAATGAAATTAGGTACATATATTTTTATATTCTCGGTCTTCTTTTTGTGCGATGTTTTGTAATTAAAGTAATAAACCTTACATTTATCTCATATTCCTAACAATCTATATCCATCTCAGTCTTTCGTAGGCTACTTTTCGAAAGTTTCAGTTTCGTCCGTGTGTGATTTCAAACTCTTCACTTTTCACCCTTTTTCTGTTATTATGGTTATCTACGCGTGCACTACTTGTTTATTATTTTCTATTACAACATTTCATTATTGTACTTGTTTTTCCCTTTTGAATTTGTTGTTTAAGCTCTCGTTTTATAGTTTTTAAACAATTTATTGAACAAAAGTAGCAAAGGGTTATGCTGTTAACATGATGGTAAGTGTTCATACAGCCCATGAATATCCATTATGTACGCAGCAAAAGGTGTGGCAGTTGTTTCTTGAAATCGAACCACAAAGGGTTCTGTTAAAGTCTATTTCATTCATAAGTCTATGTCTCTAATAGCTACGCTTTAATTTATTGATTTCCGTGGTCAAACATGTTTCTGTAATTGTACGTAAGAATTGTATGTAGGTCAATATTGCGTGCGTTACTATATATTACTAAAATATATTTTGTAGGTAAATGTTCTTAGAGTACATTGCTGATTTCGCAAATAGAAATGCTTAGGGCAACGAACCGAGATTGCTTAGGAATTAACGTTTTTTTACTATTCTTGAGCATATAAGTAGTATTAGGGGTATTAATGTCATACTTATTTCTTTCCTTAGAAGTATGTAGATATCGGCTGACTCCAGGCGACCGTCTTAGTTGAGTGGCAACGCATCTGTACTTCTGCTATTTGGAGTTGGTGATTGATGTCGATGGGTGGCAGTAACCACTTACCGTTAGAGCTACGATTTTATATAAAAAAATATAATGTTTCTTGCTGATTGATGTTGTTCTTTAAATGTTTTCATGAAGCAGCAATACTTACATGACCCTTTAATTTGGTCCTCAAATGGCAGACGTTTTGAAAATGCTCATAATACGAGCATATCATAGTATTATGTTGATTTGATAACAATGTTTGTCGCACGAAAATAATAATAATAATAATAAACCAAAATATCGATTGACTCACCACAAGAGAAGAAAATTTTAGGAATTTGAGTAAACAAAATTAAAATATGCATTTTTTTATCAAATACCATTCGAAATAGCTAGTATGATGTCACTATATAGTGTTTTGCAACAGGTTTCTTTATTCAGCAATTAGCAGAGTGTTATGGATTTATATATTTATGTTTGATGAAGACATTTAAATTAAGCTTCAAATAACACAAAATTTCAAAAGAAGTCGAATAACATTTAGTAGGTGAACTTTTCTCACTTATTAATTTGGTGTCATATTTTATATTCACCACGAATAACAATGAATGAAAAAGTTATAAACTACAAGCAGAATTTCTTTCCTATCAATAATAATAGATACGCCAACGTTAAATCTAACAATTTTACAGTAAAAATTGAGTTCTATATTTCGTTTACAATGACATTAGTTTAATTTACAACCTCAGCATTTACTTTGAATATCAAAGAAATAACTCAAAGTAAAATATATTTGTAATAATACGTTCAGTATTAGGAATTATTTCTTATTTCAAATGTTATTGGCTACGCACTGCAAACATTCAAAAGTAAGTCGTTAAAAAGGAGGTCGGTAAAAACTTGGTGATCACATTACGTCACTAGTAATAATAATTATTTGAGCTAGGCGGATCAAGAATACCCACTTCAGGCTACTGCTAGCCCGTCGAGTACATCAACAGCTGACATTTAACGCAACAACCTCTCTCTTTTATCTGCAGCCTCAACTTCAAATTGTCAGATAAATTTAATCTTAGCTAATCAGCTCAGGGAGCCACTTTCTAGACGTTACTTAATTAGCCACCAATTTCTCTTCCTTGGCAAAATTGATTGCCGATTGTTATTTGTCGTCAATTCGATGAAGCATCAGCTATTAAATTGGGTTAAGCGATTAAGAGAATGAACCGTATTGGAACGAATCGAACGATGCTGATTGCGATCGGAACAGTACCGTAAGAGCAATTTCGGTAAACCAGATTTGGGTGCTGATAGTTGGCGTGAAAAATGATATATCTGCAGTTTCAAGCGATATATAATTACGCTACAAGCCTAATAATTGCGTGCATTCGTTCCACAAAGCAGTACTTACGTTCGTATACATGAAATGATAAATCAAGATGCTAGTGTATGATTCGTCAACAACCAGTTTTTGTTCCATCCAGCTGGATACTGTCGTCTCATTTGAGGATTAAGGTCAAAGTTCACTGTGTTGACATATTTAAACACTTCAAAATCTTTTTTCCTTTTTGTCTTTGAAAATTAGCAATAACTTAGGGTATGCTAATTCAATTCTTACTTTTGTAATTGAAGTACCTAACGATCAGGCAATTTACTAGACTGTATGTAAGCTACTATATACAAGAATTTTTTCTTCACAGGAAATTTCTAATTCAAACTTGTTTCTCATTAGACCTAACCATTTCAACAAATACCCGTATAAGCGCCTGTCATCATGAAGAAGCAAATGTGATCAGTTGAACGAAAGCTTTGGTTCGTTAGGTCTTTAGTTATGATGTATGTATAAACACACATGATAACTAAAGGCTTGGAAAGAACGTCGAGTTGTTTTCTTTGATTTTCTTCTGATCATTTATTTTTCGTTGACCGTATTAACTTTTATTTTGTGGCTTCGTGAAAACGAGGGTATGAGATCACAGTTGACGTATTTTGTAAGACAGAGCGAGACGATGAAAAATTACATAGGTTAGAAAAGACTAGTCTATTACATGTTTACTAGAGATCTCGGAACTTCTCTTAATGCGGTGGGATAGTTGTGGTTGAGGTTGCGGATGTTTTCAGTGTGTAAATTTCAACGCAGAACCAATTCAAAATAAAAAATAAATCACACAAGTGGTTATTTGAAATTTATCTGCAGTTGATGTGAAGAATATTATTGCATATATATGCAGAATATTTTACAATATTAAAATATTGCAAAAATCCGCATTCCTAAGCTCAGAGTCCCTCAGAGTGCTATGGACAGGGCTATGCTTGGAATTTCGCTAATTGACATGATTCGCAACGATGAAATCCGTAGACGAACTAAAGTTATTATAGCTCTCAAAATTAGCAAGTTGAAGTTGTAATTGGCCGGGCACATCGCTCGAAGGACCGATAAATAATCGATGGGGAAGAAAAGTCCTTGACTGGCGACCACGTTTAGGCAAAAGGCACAGGTCTCCTCTCGACCAGGTGGCCTTATGACCTGAAGAAGACAGCGGGAAATCAGACGCAGAACCGGTTGGAGCGGCGTTGTTTAGGGGAGGCCTATGCCCAACAGTGGATCTCAAAAGGCTGATGGACTACTGCGGAAATAATACGTCGTTAAAAAGACGTTTAAATAGTTGTCTAGAAATCTACACCTCCCACGCTCTTTTTCTTACAACTCTTAAATATGCATAGCATAGCAAACCAAAAATGAATAAAACACCTGTTTAGATAGAGACAAGTCTGTCTTTGCACATGAGATTTTTTGCATATTATTTCCTGTCTGACAATCTATGATGTAATTACTTGTTAACAACCATTCGTCTCAGACCTTTCTTAGCTGTTCAGTTTAAGAGTAAAGAAAATATTCGAAGGTTCAAGTTACAGTGGCCAATCGGCCAATGAAAGGTACAGATGATCGAACCAATTGCAAGCAAAACAAGTTAAATATTTTTGGCGTTGTGTAACCGAGCAACGATACAAAATTCGTTGGCCGGATAAAGTGGTGAATGGCGGCGGCCAGTTTTTTCGGTTTGTTTCCGATTATCGACGTTATCTTAAAGTGACACTATCGTAATGCCGTCTCAATTATAGTAGAAGAAATTATATGATCATCAAACTAGCGCATGAGTAGAGTATTCACACTACTTTTTTTATAAGACTGAAATAGGTGTGGCGGTGGTACCTTGCCGGTAAAACTATACTAGTTCTAATACCTTCGGGAGTAGATTGATTAAGATAGGCATCTTTTTCTTCGGGAGTAGCAACGCATCTGTAATCGACTTCAGATAGAAACCTTATATGAAGCTGCTTACAAATGTTCATGGGCGGCAAAGACCACTTACCATCAGGTGGACTGCACGCTCGTTTGCTACTTCGGTCTTATTATCTTCGTAAAAAAGTCTCATATAAAAGTGGGCCGGCAACCAAACTTTTCATCGAAATGTATGAACAGCTTCATGATAGAAATATGTGTGGCAGTGTTACCTTCCCGGATGAACTAAACTTGTTCTGTCACCTATGAGGCTTTAGTACATGAATTAAAAAATACTTGTTTTAATTATTACGTTAACGATATAATCTACAAATTGTAAATGTATGTTACCTGTTACTATTGACCTAGAGTTTCCGTCTATATTTACGATATGTAGGTAAGTATGTTCTGGAATGTAACGCAGCAATATGAGAAATATGACAGAGTTATACGTGAAATGTAACAAATGTCTTAAACCAACATTTTATTAGATAAGTAATGGCTTATACGCTTATATTTGACCTGGTTGTCAGTAAGACTGATGTATCATCGTTTACAAACGACTTGGATTGGAATTATTGTTAGCTATTTTTACTCTACTGCGCCAGAAGGAAGGTAATGATTTCGAGCGTGCGTATGTATGTTTGTATGTATGTTTGTTTGTATGTATGTCCATTTCTTTGGCACGCGCTACATCCCAAACGGCTTGACGGATTATGACGTATGATATATCATTAGAATCGTTTCAGTTAGCATGGTGACATAGGCTATATATTTATTAAAAATGGTGCCTGGAAATAGAGGAAAAAGGGGGGGGGGGACATTTTTTTTTACTGTCTCGACAATATGGGTATCAAATGAAAGCTAGTTAATAGATCTATCTAAAAAGATATATATTGTAATACTTTTAATTGGCTATTTTGATAAAAACTCATATAAGCGTTAAATTAAATATTATATCATTAGCAACGAAAATTACGTTTTAAGCAGTCGGGATTTTTTTTACCTGACTAAATAAGGAAGGAAGATAATGTTATTGGAGCTTATGTATGTTAGTTTGTTTGTTACATGGCTTGACGGAACGTGACGTATGACATATCATTAGAATGTAACCGAAAATGTTAGTCGGATGTGGCTGAAATATAGTACACAGATTGTTTATGACTTTTTTGTTGCTTTTGAAGGAGCAACTTTCAAAAGGTAACCTCAGATAAGTTTAGTCTTACCTCAAGTTAGCCACAAATGTGCCCTGATGACAATGTTGGAACGCTTCGGATTAGGATGACTCGCTTACCACACCTTTCAGAGACTAGAATACAACAGCTAATAACTATTAGAAATAGGTGTGGCAATGGTGCTTCTGGCTTCAAACCAAAAACAGTTCTATCACCTTTAAATATTTTATCATTCTTCAGATTTTGTGCGTTGCTCGCCAATAATGTATAAATTGATGAACGTTCTTTAAAACAACCCACGTTGTATAGAAGCCGGATGTACAGTCGCCGTCGGCGCATCGCCTGTTACAATCGACCCAGATACCCTGCTCCTACATTGAACCATGGAAAGAACAACAAATTAAGTGGGTCCAGTTCACTTCAATTCATCTAGCAATTAACTGGCTAAAAATACATCGCTAACTTAGACTAATTTGTTTAACTTGGTGAATATAAGTAAAGTCAGAATTTTCGGAATAAACTCTGAACTTGGGCGACAAAAATGGAAAAGTCTTCCTATCAATTTCTCGGCTATGGTAAGAGCGGTCCGGCCTCTCTTCTTCTCATATATGTTTATGCTTCAAACAAGAAAACGACGGCGCATAACATTTCCTTTTTATATTATCACGTTGAAGTAAAAACGATTTTCACTTTTTGGTTCACTTGATAGTTAGTGATCACTGCCATCCATGGACATCTGCAAGCGTCTTCCTATGGAACAGAGGTTTTATAAGAAGTCGACATGGGTTGCCACGCCTGAGAACTAAGATATTCGCCACATATGAAAATGAGCCGGCTACCACACCCTTCCCAATTGTTAGGAAATGCTTTACGTTAAAAATACGTGTAGTGATGGTACTTCCTCTGTTCACATCAGATGTTAAATATCACATACATATACTTATATGCCACCGTAGTCGAGGCAAGGCGGCTGCCTTAAGCGTCAGCTTGAGTTATTGGGTTATGTATACCTTTTCTTATGAAAATTAAGACTGACAGCAAACGAATAACCAAGCATACAATTAAATATCTTTAATGCCGCCACGTACCAGCGCTCTCGTCTTTGTTTGAACAACTGTTCATAGAGGAAGTACTCATAAACAATAGCTTGCTTTTTCTTAAGAAACACGTTTCCATACGTGTACGTGTATTTGGCTCAGCGAAGAGAGGTTATCGTTAAATAAGAATGTAGTAATACGTGTCTGAATGTTCACATTATTACATTGGGTTTCACCGATCGACATGTCAGATATTTTAATTACGTTTTTTGTTCTGTGACACACAAATTGGATTTGTCTTTATAGGGTTGAATTATTTAACGTAAGACGCTTTCTCATAGTTGTATAGTGATGATGTAGTAGATGAACATAGTGTTGAATAGGCAAACGGATAGAAATAAAACGAAAATAACAATTCTTCAGGCTTTTGGCAGTAGAACTTAGGGCACTCATAGTGATACACTGATACTGACCGATAGTGTAATCCAAAATTGCTGAAATAAGGCGCATTCATTTGAGAGTTATCTGCTACTGTTATTGCTATTCTTCTATCAATTTAGTCTTCCTACAGTGCAATGTTAAAATCTGCAATCTATTCCTTGTTGGCTTATAGCTCGGTACGTGTATATTACTAATATAATAAAGGCGAAAATGTGTGAAGATGTGTTTTTGTTACTTTTCCGGCCGGATCTTCGGATTTGAGATGGTTTTTTAAAGGCGAAAGTTTGTAAAGATGTTTGTTACTCTTCCACGCAAAAATTACAGATTTTTGATAAAATTCAATACATATATACTTTGTAAATTGAATTAACACATAGGCTGCCTTTCACAGAGGTAACCCAAGCGGGTCTGTAGGAAAAAGCGATTATGACAATACAAACCAAAGGGCAAAACGATAATAATGGAGCTAAATCCAAATATAGCACGCATCATTATGCAGACATTAGCGAAGGATACAACAAAATTTCACATGACAGGCATTCAAACTAGAACAATAAGAACAAATTAGTCGCATAGAACCGGTCACGCGAACCAACAATACCGTTTACTGCATATGTATGTAAAAAGCTTAACCATAAAACAAACTAGTTACGGTGGTTTTATAGTCATACTCTTCAAATGCTGTTCTATTTGTATTTTTAGTTCTTCAAGTCTGTTTATTCGGCCAATTGAAGAAGGCATTATTCATTGCGACGTTCGTATTGGCAAATAGGATTCTCGAAATTGCCGTTTTTGATACGTAGACATCATAAAGTTTTCTTTTAATTGTATGTTTTATTTGCTTTAACTTGTTTTATAACTTAAAGAATATTGTCAAGTGGAAATATGTATAGAATAGAACAAGCCCCTTTAATGCTGATTACCAAAACATTTACAGCGCTTACTTCAGGAAGCATTACAAGAATTTAGATGCCGTTTAATTGTAAGAGCTTGTTTTAAATTCGCTTGTGTAAAGAAAAAAGCCCAAGTGTAACATATTTTTCCTTTTTTGTAAATCTAATCATAAATTTGTAGAGTATTGTGGGGACAACTTGCGAAGTCATTCTAATGTACCAATACGCACACCAATAAAAAGTGAATCGTGAAGCAGAAATCCAAGGATCGAAAGGTAAATGAGTACTAAATGCTTTTAACAGATTAGTCTTACTAAAGACTGATTATGACATCAAATGATTGAACAAAGAAAAAGACATAGCAACTAGGTAAATAATTCTTGATATGTCTATGAATATTACTTTAGGTGATTACAGTTTCACCACATATTGTAACTTGACCGATCAAATTAATTACAAATCACTGACAAAATGCTGTACTAGTGACATTAAAGTCAATTATTGTAATTAAAATTTCACCACGTTCATGCATACGTCGGCATTATCTATAAATACTGTAACCATACTGTTTTTAAAATCTAGGAAAGTACTGTTTGTTAATTGTAAACGAGTAAACTAACAAGTCTCTTGTGTCTCCACCAAATACTGGAAGGAATTTTTGCCTAATCACACTGCTGTTATGTTATGTTTTGAGCGCTGCTGTTTTGGTGTGACGGCTATGGTAAGAGATACTTACTTATTCGAAGCATTCCAACTTAGATCTCAGGAGTAGCAACGCATCTGTGGCCAACTTCAGGCTACACTTAATCTTATCTGGGGTTGACTACAAATGATTATGGGCAACAGTAGCCAATTATCATCAAGTTGACTGCATGCTCATTTATTCCTTCAATACTATAAAAAAAAAACTTACTTGTGACTTTTCAGTTCAATTCAAGTGTTACATTTTGAGAATTGTGGACTGTCTCAAAAGTAACAAAACCATGGTTGCTTCCTCCATAAGCAGTGTTGCTCACGCTATAAGTAATGGCGATTACGTAAAATGCTATTTAAATCTCATCGAGCTCGCTCGTCTTGTAATTTTACCTGCAATCACACATGTAACATCCGTTAGACCCCATGCATTTATGTTCTTATTTGTGTGAAACCCAACCAAGGGAAAGGTTTGACCTGATTTAGTTATGTTATGAATTGCATTTGAATCACGTTAATGACTTAAAGACAAAGGTGGAGTAATATTGGACTGTATAAGATTGGTTCGGGAGTCAAGATTGATCCCGACAAGGCACTGGGATTTGTGTCTACAAGGCAGTGTAGGCTTACGTCTTGAGGCGGACAATTTGAGATTTTCTTAAGGAAAATGTTGATTTTAGATTCAAAGATGTATTCATTGCAAGCGTAAAAATTTTAGTTAGGTTCTGTTGCTATTATATTTTCTTCTTCAAGTCAAACAAAATTCAAGAGTCTTACAGCGGAATGCTCCTATGACTCTTTGCGCTATGGGATCTCGGATGCGCCAATAGGCACGCAATGTTGATGGTATCATTTACTGTATTTACCCTATACTGTATAAAACTACAAACATTAAGTATTAACCTAAAATATTCAACTCTTACATGATTCAAGGTCTACAGAAACATTCCAAGTGGTTTAAAAATCAAAAGTGAAACTTAAACAGAAAAAGCAGGTAAGTGTCGAGTATAGCAAAGTCATTGAGCACTTGTCACACTTCGCAGATCTCGATTTCGAAGGTAGACCTGTGTTTACGACTTCTGACATGGTCGGTACAAACGATATGAACGATTAACCCACTTTTGTGTGTCGATGGAAATAAAAATGGAAACGCCGCTTGACATGCTCTTTGGCGGTATTGTAAGTGGATTCTTTAGTACTCGCGGCTATTGAAATACAAAAACTCAAGAGAGCGAGTTAACTTTTGTGTACACGTTAAGGCTTCGCTTACACGCAACATTGTTAAGGTAATCCGGGCACGATATTTCGTGTATCTGCAGTGGCTTTTCTCTAGTCCAGACGTTTCGTTTTCAGTTGCCAGGCAACTAGATCTGCAAGGAAACCGCTGAGGCTGCGTTGCGTTGCGAAACGGGCAACCGCGCGAGCGAAGGTGAGGGCACCGCGCCGCGCCAGTCGCTTCGACGAGAGAGAGGTAAGCGCACGACGCTTGCGCGACCGGTCGCTAACGTCGCGCGCGCAACGAATTCACTCAAAAGTTTTCCCAGTGACAAGTGCTTGCGAACACTCAAAAAACTTTGTGTTGTGAACCTCAGTGTCTGTGCTCGACTGTTTTCAAGTGCTGATACCCATTTCTCTTGATTTGACACACATTATGACGTGTAACGGTGCGGAGATCTGATCTGACGCTCGATCAACTCGCTAAAATCGAATAAGTGTTAGTGTTTTAAAGCAGTGTGCCGGAATTTTAACGGACTTGCCTAAGCAGAGGTAAGAGCGGATGTTTACAGTTATGCTTTATTGTATAACTTGGATGCGGAGAAAGCCTTCTCTTGATAAACATACGACTCATATTTGATTACCTTACTATTATAACATTACCGTCATATTATTCCGTTGTCGCAGTTTGCTTCATTGATTGATGTTGTTCTTTTAACAGTTTTGCGGGGAAAGTTAAATTAATTGATCTTGTCTTGTACATATTTATCAGCAAAATCAACGGCCGAGAACTCGTTTTTTTACAAAGTCACCACGGCTATAAAACCTCACTTCACAACATTCATAATTCATGTAACGCGTTACTATGAATATTCAAGAACATTGAATTTTTCGACTGTGTAACGAAAATGTTAGGGAAAACCGTTTTGGAACTGGTTTGCGCCGAGAATAAACAATGCAACGAGTGAAAAGGTCCCTGACTCATCTCGTCCTAAGGCTTTTGTCCGGAATAAATTTACTTTTGAAATTAGTCTCGAACTTCTGTTTAGTAAACAGTAGGCGAGGATGCGTTAGCTTTTTTATTTCATTTGAAAACTCAATGGCGCTTTGTTTCGCATCAATTGAACGGCTTCATTGTCCTGCGTATTTAATATGTGTATCAGACGCTTTTCTACTTATTTTGTTTTTAAGAGAATCATTTATTGTAATTTAAGTTTCTAAGTTACGCCAAAATGTCTGAAGATGCCGACTTCGTATAAATATGTTTTGTATTAAATGCGGGTAGGCATATACTGTCGTTTGGTGCGTGAAACGTTTCAAGACCGTTCGCGCTATGACCATTATAGGAATTTTCTCATATAACGCGACCTCCTCCAATAATTCGAATTTAGAATATCAAAAACAAAACCCGAAAATGTAGATATGCAAAAATACAATGCAGATATTTCCAGAATAGATGCCAAAAATAAATCGATGTTAAGTCATTTTTTCTCTCCTTACTAATATAACTACTGGGTTGCCAGGATCCGATAAAATCTTCCACCAGAAGTTTTAACCGCATTCAAATAATAAATATATAGGTTCTGCATATCTGTACATTGCAAATATGTAAGTAAATTTATAAGAACAAAATAGTTTGTAAGACTAACAATTTAGACATTTATATATCTTTTATAGGATTTTGTTAACAACTATTCTTGCAATCAATCGTATCAAAAAAACTACTGATATTAATAAAAAAAAAAAAACTGAATACCTATTTGTCGTTCGTATCAATATAAACAATATTTTGTGAGTATTTTATAAAAATCCATGAACAGCTGTCGAATAGTAAGTATTACAATTTTAGGTTTCATTTTGAAAAGCACGCCAAAGCACCGCTGGTTTTTTTTATACCCTACGTTAAAGTTTAAAGGGCAAGTAAGGTTCTAAGCTAGTAAACAACAGACCTTTAGGTGTTCCAGTTCTAAGCCAGTTTTACAGGGTTGCCAACCAACCAACCGCACTATATATAGGAATGTAGTATATTATGAATTTAAGTTACCTTTAAAAGCTCTAATCATATGAAAGAGTTAAATGGGTAGTTGATAATTTATGTCTATCTGTATGAATTGATGAAGCCTTGAATTTATTTGATG
>DWNE01001080.1:0-23684 GCA_018249875.1 Cecropterus toxeus | reverse complement strand
GCGAACATCCTAGCCCTCGGGAGTAGCAACGCATCTGTGATCGACTTCAGCTAGAACACCTATTCTGTATGAATTTGTTTACAGATGTCTGCATGCTTGTTTGCTACTTCAGTCTGATAAAAAAAACTTAGGGGTAGTTGAGTTTCTAAAATTCCTTTCTTATCGCACACATACACCATAAAAAGAATTCTTCTAGCAAAATTGAGGGTTCTAGGTAAAGCAGTTTCGGCTGTGCATTGATATATAAGTCAGTGAATCGGATTTGCCTTTTATATATATAGATAACTTAAGATCATAGGCAGTATCGTATAATAAAGTAAATGTTAACGTATGTTTTAAATCCTTTTTATACAAGACATACATAATGACTTAACTTACACTCTACATACCTAAACATCGATAATAATAATAACAGATACATTGAAACTTTAAAATTCAAAATAGCGTTTTTAATTTCATTTCGACGGGCAAATACTACAGTGAATCCTGGAGTCTCCAGGGACCTAGGATTTTTGTTACCAAATACTTTTAATTTATTCAGTTTTTCAAATAGACAGTTTTCATACAGTAGTTATACAAAGCCCTCCTAAAAAAGAGAGGTCGAAATATACGACATTTATATTAGAGTGGGTAATAGTTGTTTTAAGACCATAATCCGATGATATTTTGTTCAAATCAAATATTTGATATTAAAAATATGTATGCAAGGTTTCTAAATATTTCAAAAACATTTTCATTTTCTAAAACATGGGACTTATTCACTCGTTGTTCATTATTGAAAATGTAGTATCCATTTTGCTAATGCCACTTGACTGGTTAAGATTTTCTAACAGAAAAATCTGTAAAAGGATTTTAATAATGGAAATTCATTCAGTTACAAACCTTTACTGAAATTGTTTCCAATAAGAATATCAGAAAAGTTTAAACATCGCCAATGAGATCTATTATATGAATTGGATATAGCTTCATTGTCGAATATAATTAAAATATTTACAAATTATTATTTTTTCAAATAACATTTTTAAATAGTGTAAAAAATAAAATATTTCTTTTTAAATGTCCTTGAATTAAGACTTCAATCTCATTTTAATAAGTCGACAACCACGTCAATCCACGAGGATTCTATCCTTCTTATATTTAAGTCTGACCTCTAGTATTTAAAATGTAAAATTTAAAATTATAGCTACAGAACTTTCTAGTGACTACAAAATAAAATTTATTAAGCTTTATGCAGTGCTTATCTCAGCAGTACAAAGTACCTATTCGTTGTTTTATGAGCCCATTAATTAGTATTTACCTTGATAACGATTGCATATTGCTAATTGCTTTTCTTAGCATTAGTAGAGAAGATGTAATTAACGTTAAAACGAAGAATTAACGAGTTTCAAATCGATGTTTGTGGATATCCAAAACATTTTCTTTGTATTACTATGTGACAATGAAATTATTACAATACCATATAGAGGATATTTCCTCTATAGCAGTTTTATAGCTTTTGTACAGAATGAGATGGACACACTAGTTACGGCGAATTAAAGAGTTTCAAATCTGTATTTCTGGACATCCAAATCAATTGATATTTGTATATCTAGAACTATATGTGTATACTAGACACTAAAGAGTATATAAAAAGTTTTTCAAATTCATAGTAATTAAATATTACATAATTAATAAATACAATAGTAATATACATACTTCAAATCTCGATGGAAAAGATACAGATAATAATTCAGAACTCTTTTTTCATTTATAAACTGTTAATTTTAGGCATTTATCTGTCGCCTTGTCCACGTTGCTTTAATATATATTATTAAGTGCATTTACTATAATATCATAGCCCATTAGCGTATAATTAGTGATCCGATATAATTACTTTAAAATTGTACTTTGAGAAATAAGATAAAAATATTTTCATGATGATTCGTTCATATTCAAGTACATGGATTGGTAATTCATGCATGCTTTTACTGAGCTTCTTAAAAACGAGGCAATTTGTGACTTGTCTCAATTATAAATTTCATTCGATGATTGCCAAAATCACTTCTGTCACAGATGATTACAATTATGTACCTACAGATATAGATGCCTTTTTGATTGGTTGTCTATTTAAAATCAAAGTATTAAACTAATGTCATCGTTAAAAATATTAAAATAAAAAATCCGACTGCTTAAACCGATTTTTTTGTTGATAATAATGATATAATATTTAATCTGGCAAGCCGTTTGGGCTGTAGCGCGTGCCAAAGTAATGGACGTACATACAAACCAACATACATACATATAAATACATACGCTCGTAAACCATTACCCTCATTCTGATGCAGTCGTAATTAAATCAACATGTACCTCCAATGATTTTAAACCTCGCGGAGTTGCGGGGTGGGTATATCGTCTAGCAATGAATGCTATATATGAATGAATAGAATGGGCTGTAGTTTCGAACAATAGTTTAGTAGTTAGCTCGAACTGAGTAACAACATTAAGTACTAATAAATTGAACGCATCATTAGAAGTTCACAATAGGGATTCGCTGTCACAATAATATTATGATTAACTTTGGCAAATATTGATTCACGATCCATTCTGTTTTGATAGCAACAGTTCTTGTTTGCATGGAGTAGTTAGCGAGTCATAACACTGCTATTCATTTGGTCTACTGGTCTACTATTGTTTGTATAAATACGTGGAACCGACTTTAAATAAAGTAACTCCTTATATTTTGCGTACAATTATGATTTCATTTCTATTCATACTAGACTAAGTAGATTCAAATAGTTTTTTTTATAGTGGCCCGGCATATATTTATTGTTATAATAGATCAAACATTATATGTACTTTATATCTACTGACTTTATTTTAATATAGCGTTCCTGAAGAATTTGCAATTCATATTCTTCTACGAGTATGTTATAAAAATAGTTTAAGTGTCATCAATCAGCAAATAATTATTATCTGCAATAATAAAATCCTGTTCAAATTTCGTGTCTTATTTGAGATGCTTTGATACTTACTTTGGCATGTGATGGCGGCTTTGAATAGCATTTACTACTTCCTGTCTTTCCGTAGATGTCGTAGAATACGACTAACGTAGAAAATCCAGGTGATGTGTAGTACATATGTGTAGTACGTAATCCTACAACGGTTAACAATAAGCATGCCGGATGCGGTGCCCATTAGCAAAAACCCCATTGAGGGAATATATTCAGCAATTAAATAGACCTAAAAAGGCTGATGGATGAATGAGTTTCATACTAAATGATCCCAGTTAAATCAGCACATAACGATCCTCTAGTGGCGATCACGTTTAGGCAAGAGTCAGGTCGCCCCCCGACCAGATGGACTCATGACCTGAAGAAGACAGAGGAAAACCGTTAGATTCAGATGGTGCAGAGCTGGTTACCAGCAGTGGACCTCAAAAGTCTTATGAATGGATGGGATAAATGGATCCCTGTTACGAGATTTTTTACCGATGTTAATCAGGACAGAGCTCATATGAAGCGTTAATCATACATGCGTTCCAGCTGCTGTTGCAGCAACTTTGTAGTCTATACGCAGAAGAAAGTATGACAGTAGTGCCTTAAAGATGCACTTCAGTGACTAACATTCGAACTAGCTTAATAAATATAACAGTAAATATAATCGCTTGAGATATTATAATAACGGTCGGAATAACAGTCAATTGTGAAGAATTTTATTCTTCTTCACAAAATGGTTTTATATAGCATAGTTTTCTCATAAATCTTCTCTTATCTTGATAAGTATTTCAACAGAATTATAATTCACTTTTAAATATATTTTTTTGTTCGGCTACATTTTGGTTCCACGAGTCACAATGTGAGCGCTTTAGCTTGCTAAATCATCTAATTGGCCAAATTTTTTCTATTTTGTCATTGTTTACGGTACCCATAAACTCACCTATTATTAGCAAAGGTCTAACATATTTTCCAAACTAGTGACTCAAGAACTTTCATCAGCTCTTCATGAAACACATGCTAACAAGAAACTAAGGCGAACGAAAATCAATATGACATACATTCGATTCTCAGAATTGTGGAGTTGCGAAGCGTCGTCAATTACAAGTTACTGCGATATGTATTGAAGTGTCTTGAATGTGAAATCACGAAAAAAAGCAAAATCTAAGTAAAAGACTTCCAACCACTATTTACTATTGCAACAGTTTATGGATCCATCTTTGATGTACATTGGTAAATGGTCCAGTATTGACTTATTCATTAGTTTATTATACAATAAACTGTCATATAATATAGGTTCGAAGAAGAGTTCGAAAATTAAAGAACTCATAACGTACACAAGAAATATATATATATAATACAATTATAATTATGCACAAGGCACAAGTATTAATAGAAGATTTATACACTGTAAGCCAGAAACATATTTACGCTTTTGCTTTAGGTGATATTTAATACACTGTTTAAGCTTAAGATCTTAATTTTAATTATTATTCTGATACTTAATCAATTCGATACATTTGTGTTTAATTTTCCATTCAACACGCTAGTTAATACCCGTACGTCCGTACCAGATTATATGATCTTATCACTTTATTCTATTAACTAGAGTTTGAAGCAAAGCGTGTATCGGTTATACTCGTCAATATCATTCCCCTGCCTGCCAATTTTAATCGGATGACGGTCGCTGCATTGAAACGCATAATTACCATTGGATTGGGAATCTCTCACGGGACTGAGTCCGTATTAGTTTTGACAGAGGACTTGATCGATGCACGACAATCTCTCGACGCATCGTGATTCGTGATGAACCAGTATATGACTATTTTGTCAGGTAGTGCAATAGCTATCACAAAGAGTTAAAGTGTAATTTTGCTTAATTTTTATTTTTGTATGGCATGTAATTGTTCTATTCGTGCCACGTGTTGCGTATTGTAAGCTAGTTTCATTATTAACAGATCTGAATTGTTGAGTCACTGTTTGTCATGCAGGGAACTGATTTGCCTTACATTTTACCATTTTTTAAACCTTTCATATTTTGATGCGGTTTAAAAGTTTAATGTTAAAATTAATATTTCCTTGGTACATTTTATGTTATATCAGAGGAAGTACTACAAAGGAACAAAGAATGATGCGGAGATAACGCGTGGTACAATGTCAACTTCCGAGTCAAACAAAAAAGCTTGTGACCGTGAATGACATACATTGTGCGATTCCGTTCAATGCATCTCTAAGCCAGGCATGCTCCCAAAATATTGTAACTATTGTGAGCTATGGATCTCCATGGTTTAAGATAGTGTGTCTTATCTGCTTAGATATAAAGTCTAAGTATCGAAATCTTTTAAAAGAGTAATAAAAAAGTTGGACAAGAAAGTCCGAAATTCTCACTCAATTTTGGAAGTATTCATTACATGGCGGTTAAGTTCAATATGGATTACTGAAAATGCGACATATAAAGAAATCACCACATGAATAAATATTACCCATAAAACAAGTCTCTTATAGCGCTACAATACCCAAAATACTTTATTTAATGATTACATTGTCTTTGTCTATTCATAATTTTTAATCCATTGCAAGCTATATATAGATATAGATAACATTACTAGCCACATTTTTTTAACTCAATCTTTTTATTCATATCAATACACTAACTACTCTATACTCTAATTAATTCTAATACATTACGTTACATATGGTCACACTAGGTACAATACCAAAGCTTCTTAACGAGGATTATTGTAACGTTTCACATAAAACGCGTGTCGTGTGCACTAAATGCATTGATCGATGTCGTAACAATGCATCAAAGGGCTTATACACCATTCAGCAAGCTTGCACACATTTTTTCGCTTTGCCACCTATAACTTGACAGCAAAACATTGGGTTTCGCCGTATGACCGTTTTGATGTTGTGTAATATTGTATGCTTTTATTACTGTTTATATCATTTTAAATGCACCAATAGGCACTAGTTTTGTTTAAAGAAGCCCCTACGGCGAAGTCCACTTATTACCTATGAATTAATCCCTTAGAAATTTTACTAGCTCAACCTTTATTAATATTTGCGTCTAAAAGGTGAATAATTCTACACCTACCTAAGTTTAATTCTGATTTTTGTAATATCCATTTTGCTATTTCCTGTCTAAAGACAAGAAAATAAAGCGTAGCATATAACTCGTTTATAAATGGAAATTATGAATAAAATTTAAACAGTATGGATCGTGAGTATGCCGCTTAAGTTTTAATTTGATGTCATTGTAACCGAAACTTAGAGTAAAATTTGATACTTGACTGATAAGATTTATGGTTGGAAATTAAATTTATGGCGTGTTCTAGTCTTGTTACAAACTGTTGTATGAATCAATTTGTCAATATTAGGGTTCTTTGAATGAATTTTGTAAATACACAAACCTTAATAGACGTTTTATTTTTAAACAGTGTATGTTACTTATACTAATATTATAAAGTAGAGTAGAGTTTGTTTGGTTGAAAGCGCTAATCTCAGGAACTACTGGTTCGAATTGAAAAAAAAATGCGTTGAATAGTACATTGATCGTGGAAGATTTAAGGCTATATACTATCATGCTATGTTTGTTTGATTTTTCTCTAATAAATGTTGGTGAAATTGCGTGGCACAGCTAGTTAAATAGTTTAGCTCATTCGGTGCAACATCGACGTAAATGCTATTTTCCATAATATTTAGGTAGATAACAGGTATGCAGTCCACCTAAAGGTAAGTGACCACTGCCGCTCATGGACATCTGTAATTAGACCCAGATAAGATCAGAGTCTTACCAGAGGACCCTGAGATTCGCTATTCTTGGGGACTAAGCTGTAATGCCTTGAATAAGTATTTTTCCGGGTCGATATTATATTACACATAATTTTTTTTGACTAATAAGCGGCTGAAATATTTCTGTTGTGAAATAATCAACGTTTAAACATATTTTCTTCCATTTTTTTTTACAAGGAATTACAGAATCAATTATGTAATTTCACCAGTTAACCAACTTTCAGAACGACCACATTTGCATAAAAATTAATTAAGTGAGTAAATTTTAAAGCTCTAGAAATGACATACTAGTTTCTACCGAACTAAAAGGGACCCAAACGTGAGCTTGAATCGTGAGTGAATTACTGAATCAAGCTCATTAAAGCAATGAATTGTGTAATTCGCGCTACGTAATATCAAAAGGCACTGGACTGCCACATCTAGGAAACTCCTCATGCATATCTTAGACTTCATTTCGAATACAGTCATAGCGAGACCTATTGTTCAACGAAGTAGCAAATTTAATTATTCGAATAAAGAATAATGAATAAGTTACAACCGCGTCAAGCTGTGGAGTACGAGAAATACATAATTTAATGACTACTCCAGACCAAGGCGGTTTTGCTTCAAAACTTTTCAACCAAGTTCTAACTATGGCTCAGTGAGCTAATAATGAACTTATATTAACTGAAATACGTGTTATTTTAAGTGCAGTAAAGTGTGAGTATGGTGAAACATTGCGGCTCAACAATCGAGCAGTAACAATAACGGAGCTAGTTATTGCAATAGTTACAATTTATAAATAATTTACATACAGGGATGCCGTGAATATTATATTATATAATTGTGTTAGTGATATACAGGAAGTATGAAGTATGAAACTCGAATAATGCTCATTCAACATTATAGTTATAGAAAAGGGAGGTATCGAGACCATAATAGAATTTAACTTTCGATTATGTTCTAGCAAATTAAGATCAGTTTTCAAAGAACCTACTTTATTATTATATATTACATCTGTGTCAAAGACATATTTATGATACTATCGATGTCAATTGATAATATCAAGGGCAGTAATATTGTAGGCCCATACACCGAATTTTAGTACGTTATGTAACCAACCCCTAATTGTAACTCGATATGTTTCGAACCAACCGCGGGATCGATAAGTTTTAATTTACAGGAAGCCGGTGGTTGCGACAATTGTATCATCTTCCTAACCTGTTTTACAACATCCAATATATTCAATATAAACTCTTAATGCCGTATGGAAAGGATCAAAATTGAAAAATAAAAATATTTAAGAAACCGGAAGAAAAAAGGAACGACCACAAAACGATAGAAACCGATCATACGACACAAAAGATCAATTGGTATTATGTCAAAGTATTGCATTGTTGTCCATTTGTAACATTTCTTGAAAATAATAATACGAAACACCATACGAACCAGGTGTGGAACAGGATATTGATTTCGATTGAAGACCATTTTTATTAGACGAAGTAGAGAACGGGCGTGCAGTCCTTGTAAGTGTAAGTAGTGGCTGCCACTCATGGACATATGTAATCAACTTCATATAAAACAGAGGTTCTATCAAAATTCGCCTCATATATAAAGGATTAGGCAACCTCACCCTGCCTCTGAAATACAAGAACTGCCTCACGCGAGAAATATGTGCAGCGACGGTACCTTTACGGTAGAACTAGATAGGTTCTACCACCTGGAAAATATTCATTTTGGTAAAATACAACTTACTATTTTATTGTTATTTCAATTTTACACATCGTGTCAAAAATAGAGATACATTAAAACATATAATTTAATATTTCTTTAAAGTTATACATGTAAAACAACAGGAAGAAACGTGATTAAATTCCTTCCTAGCATTAAATTCCTAATCATCGGCTTTTATCGTAGGAAACGAGCAAGACGATTCTACGAACAGGGTTGCATTTTTATTTTTAAATTACCGTTATTAAGGCCGATAATCATGGGTCATGGGTTACAAAAATAGTTAAGGTTTTGTATTACAATGTAAATATCAACTAATTTAAGCTGTATATAAGAACTGGAGTAATAATGTTTCCTTTGTAAGAACAGAATAGCAATGTTGGTTTAATAAAACATTTTGTGTGGGATGCTTTCGTTATTTTATTTACTAATCAAACAAATTCATAAGATCAGATTATTCCCAATGGCAATATATAAGAACAAACGTTATTATTTTATGAAGAAATCTGTCCATACTAACATGGGTTTTATATATAAGCGTAATAATTACAATTATCTGAGAATTAACTGAGGCTAATTATTGTACCGATAACTTCCAGTGAATGTTAACGAACAAAGTTGTAAATCATGAATAATAATTATTGTGTTACCTGCGATTTGCAAAAAGAATATGGAGCGAAATTTGTCTGGAACTTAATGTTACGTCAACAACAAGCATTCGACTGAGGTAATTTTCTTTCCCAACGAGCTAAGCCATTGTTTGTTCTTCTACCAAAGTCGCCGACGTGTCCGGAGCAAACTTTAAATATACGACGAACCCAGCAATCATCCCATACTCAACGACCTTAATGATAGCCCTTCGAACGAGTAAATTATCAATTCTGCCCGAAGGGTCTAAACCTTGTTTTTGGAGAGCTGTAACAAGCCGATCATCTATTACATCGGAGTCATCATCGTTTGAAGAGCTATTTTCATACTAACGACTAAAATGGTAAGAGCGAAAATGCTTTGTTAAAATATTTTTAGGATTAAAGTTATGTGTAAGAAGAGATAAAACATTGTTCTTGAGCAATTTGATATTGGGATTGGTTGTATTATTATTTATGTTTATTAATCTTAATATTTCCATAATGTACTTAAATATGTTATGTTATAAAAAATAACATCTATTTATAGACTTCACCGGAGTTATTATCATAATCTTGAATCAAAATAGAATATGATAATCATTTATTTTAATTAAATAATGGTTCAATTTCAAAGAAGCAATAAAAATGTTAACATACCATTTTCACTAACCCTAATGAGCACACATAGTTCTTGACAAAACGCCGAGTTTTTGTATCGTTTTAATATGCATTACTGAAAATAATATGCGGTATTCAGTTCTTACCTGGTTTGCGTGCTCGAAACTTGAAAACTGTAAACGCGAAGTATGTTCGCGGAACTGCATAAACATTTCCACGAAGGAGACTAACTTTCAGCCGTGTCGCGCTTAAATTGGCTAAGTATTTTGCGTCGAACCTGCTACCGCTTCGGAATTGAATCGTATTTCGTTCAAATACTGTATAGAATCAATATCACATTTAAAGGATCTTAAATTTATTTACAACTGATATCACCCAATACTTATATATCGAAAATGTACAATTATTATCAGAAAAAATAAACAACACAATAAAGTTGAAGGTGTATGGACCAATAAATAAAATAAATATATTTTAACATATTTTTTTTATTTGCATATTATTTATTTGTTATTACAATAGCAAAGGATTAAGTGACTAAAATATTTTTATTACATCTTAAATAATAATAACAATATCAATCAATACATTTTATAAGTGAAATTTAACAATAAATATGATTGTAAGACAATTTATGGAACTCAAAGCAATTACTATACGAAAACGTATACTTTAACATAACTTGGTCTCGTTTCTGAGTAACGACCTTTTCCGTTTGTCGTTAATGTTCATTTCTTTATTTGAAGTGCAGTTCTACAAAAAACTAAACAACATAATTATCGGGCAAATGACGAACGAAATAGACACGCAATATAAATCTTTGGTATCTACTAATGATATAATTAAAAAAATAGAAATAGAAAAAAAAGTTTTACTACTTAAGATGGTTACCTATTTTGTTAAGCAGATGAAGCAAATCAGAAACAATTAAAACTTCAATTTTATTGAAACGATTTCAGATACAGAAGGCGTCCTAGGAGATAGCAAGAGACTATAGGGATACTTACATACTGTTTATTTATTTCCGGTATCAGTTTATCAAACTGGACTACTAACTAGTCAATAATAAAAAAAAGGTATTCAAATGTATTTTATGCACTTTTACTCCTTTTAATCTAAAATAAACCTTGATTTTCTTATATTAAAATATTTCAAACAACATTAACTTGTTATTACTGATACGTATATGTTTCAGATCAGTTTACTGAAGTTCAACACAACTCTAGAAGTTCATCCCGTTTTGAACTTGTATGGTATAACCCCTTGGTATATCCCAAGGGCGTCCTTTAGGCCCATAACAATTTCTTGTCTACATATATCTCCCACGAGAACTTGCTTAAATGTAAATCCTTTTCATACACATAACCGTAACTGTTCTATACATTTGTTAACCACTATAAGATGTCCATAAATGATGATGTGTAAGATTAATAAGATAGTATGTTAAATGTGATATGGTATATTATGTCTTAGACTAGGGATCGGCAAATAGATAGCGGGGTCCGATTATTGTTAAAAATTTTTAAAAAATCCATAAGCTGTTTAAACAAATATGAGACTAGTTCTATAAAAATATTATTCATGTATTAAAGAATATTTGGAGATCCGAGGTTCGAACATTCATCGATCCCAAAGGGTCTGTGGTCCATCTGTTGGAAACCACTGTCCTAGAGATTTGCAAATGCTGAAAAGAAGTAAATGTTTGAAGGACCCTTGTAGCCTATTTTTAAGACCTTATATATCTTCAATACATTTTTGGCTGCAATTTGTATGGCAGCAAGGAAATTTACTTAAAGCAATACTTCAGTGCAGAAAAAATGCATTTAAGTGGTCTACAAAACTTATCTACCTATTCGCGACGTAAATCATGAATAATGATAATTGACAGACAGCGAGCACCAATCCGTACACAGCACTTGAGTCACCACTCCCACTCGACGCCATCTTGTGTTTTAATGCGCACGCGCATGATAATAGCCGTATTATACCAAAAATCTGTTTAAAGTTTCCATAACAGGTAATTTTATTAACACATTTTACCAACTTTTACTTTTACTGAATAAAATGTGTTGTGCTCTTTTTATTAAATTATGCAATTGTACATTATACAGTATTAATGTAAAAATAATTCAAGCAAATTTCTTCGTCATAATTTTTGTTAATCATACAATGAAATATTATTACCATTCAAACGTAACATACGTTAATTTGTGTAACATAGCCTAAAAAGGACCGTCATTTTCGGTAATAAAACATTTTTCTACCAATTTGCCCTTTAACATTTACGCGCCGGTGCGTTGATATCAAACGGTTTTAAGGAAGGCATCGTTATTCTCGATCATTTGTTATTGTTGTTTCGGGCAATCAACTAGAAATTGAAACAGCTGACCTGTTTTGTATACATAACGTTATAAGATACTTTCAGATGTTTTCCATTTGTTATTAAAATTCTTATTTTTTTATTACAATAATATATATTTCCCTTGTGTTCAATATGTTCTGAGAAAAATAGTTGGAAAATGTAAAATATAGCTAATTATCGTTGCTCCGTCCATGTGTAAATCCAGATAAACTATCTTAACTGCATATATGTGCCAAATTTTAGCCAAATACGACCGGTATTTTTATGTGAAAGAGTAAGTAACACGCATACATCCTCACAAATTTTTGCATTTATGATATTAGTAAAATAAGACTAAGACACTAAATAATTATACTAATTGTATGTATGTTTGTTATTAATATTATGTAACCTAATTCAAATACCTACATTATGATAATGTAAATACACTGTCTAACAAGATTCATTCCTATCGTTGCCCAGAATAAGCCAATACGTCCGTTTGGATACAACATGCAAAGTAATGACCGTTGTAGCTTTATATGGTTACATGTCACTTTTGACTACAGTCTCAAAGAGTAGGTATTTATTCAACAAGTCTGACAGAAGACGCGTAAATAAAAAAAATACATACGATTTACTCGCTAAAGAATTAAAATGCGCTTTTTTATCAGACTGAGGTAGCAAACGAGCGTGCATTCCACCTGATGGTAAGAGGTCAATGCCGCCCATGGATATCTGTAAGTACAACTTCATATAGAACAGATTCTATTCGAAGTCGATCACAGATGCGTCGCTACTCTCGAGGACTAAGATGGTCGCCTCATGTGAAAGGGTCCCGGCAACCACGGTAGAAAAAGGTATGGTGTGGTATCTTCCTGATAAAACCATATTCGATTTACCACCGTGCAAGATTTTTTCAACTAAAATAAGTTGAAAAAATCTTACAAGACAGTAAGTAGTGGTACGTAACTAGAATTATTATTTAATATTTACTTATATGAATCTAAGTCGTTCTAAACTATCCTACACTGTTATAGACAATATATTTATAATTGACGTGATATAAATTTGATCAGATGTTAAAATTTACATAGCTAATATAGAGTTCTATTATGAAACTATTTATTAGTTTCACCAAAGCCTCGTTAAAGATAGAACAAGTTCCTTAAACAGTATTGATGCAATCCGCTCAAATTGTATCAAATGTTGCATCAAATGCATACCGTTCTCGTTAAACAAGACGAATTTAAATTTAGAGTCAATAATGCCAAATAAAGCCTCGTACAAACATCATGTATATTTTATACAGCTTATGAATGTTTCATGCAGTTACAGTTCCGATTGTCTTAGTACGGAGAAGAGTTTTCCTTATGCCGAGAATGTTAAAAATGTTAGTATACAGACATATTAGACTCGTCTCTTTTGCAGAGTAACATAGATTAGTTTAATTTTATAAATGGCGCCTGCATAAAGAAGGGGATGAGAGGATTTTTGTTTTTATATGGCGGGTATCAAAGAACATGGATGTCAATTCTATAAAAATATAAATCATTGAATTAAATATATCGTTATGAACTAAAAAAATCTTTAAAGCGATCGTGGTTTTTGTTTTAATATTATTAACAACGTTCCTAGCTATTAAGCAGCTAAGAGAGCCTCTATACACAGCCGGTGATGTTTTGGCGACTCTGTTAGTGTTGAAAATGTCCACAAGCGAAAGTGACTGCTCTGTCTGCCTGCGTAAGGTAACGATGGGCAAATGTTGAAAAAAATAGTTTATATCGAAAATATACTATAGTCACACTGTTTTCTTTAGTTCAAGGAGGGCCGAAGACGATTGCCCTTAATCTCAGTTGTATCTAAAACAAGAAATCAATTCTAATCCTATATCAAATAAATCGATATATCTAGTCATTTGGTTATCAGTACAATCAGTCTCGTATCTTATCGTTATTTTTTGTACGACTCGATTTAAGGCCGGTTAAGCATAAAGACGGGATCTATTTTTATTGGCTACGCTAATGGATTTTGTAATGTGATCCTTAATTTTGTGTTGTTTTTTCAAACGTTGTGCTTTTAGAGTCTTGTAACGCATATCCAAGTTTAAAACTACGATGTGGTATAAATCTTCTGAACTCAATACAACACCTCTTTTTATTCAAACTACAAATCATTGGATTTACGAAGAAAATATAAAATACATACACTCAATACCGCTTGAGTATAGAACACATAACACAGTTGTATGCGACTATATCAGGTAACGTATTTATAGTTTAATAGCTATTAAATTAGTAGAATTCTATAAAGAATAAAAGTGCGTATTTATAAACGCTAATTTCAATTCTAAATAGGCTACGAAACTACTAAATCTTGGTTATTTCGATAATCTATATGTTATAGATGATCTTAACAATGGGGTCGATAATGTGTCATATTTCTTACTAAAGAGGTATTTAAGTGTTTTCCATTGTCTATCTTTACCCGGTAAATTGATCTCAGCTAAGTACAATATACGTAAGTACAGGTAAAATATCAGTACTTATGATAGAAATGTTGGAAATGAAATATTAAATGAAATATTGCATGGCATCACGAATAGTATTTATTTATTAAGAGTAATGAGACTGATTTATTATTATTACCACAATACTTTGATACAATCCTTTTTACATCACGTTTTGTGCATGGAACTCTTCGTGGATGTCTGGAGTGTACTATAACTTGCTGTTCCAAGGTATAGTAGACTCCAGTCTTTGTCATTCCGTTTCCCATCCACCAATACAGGTGGATGGAGAAACGAAATTACATACATAGAATTGCCAGGAACTAGCACTAGCATATTTTATGTGTACACAATACAGTCATATTCCAGTTTGAAGGAAATGACAGTCCATCAACGGTAACGAAACCACCTCATATTTGTAACATTTTATACTCGTTATCTACTATATATATTTAGTGTAAGATTTCTAATGATAGCAACACATCGTATCATTAGATTAATGTAGGTGGCTCCTGTTTTCTTGTCCTCTGGTTTTGTTTACAAATGTCCATGTTTAATTGACAGATTAACTTCGTAACCGCTACTTGTCATGACGTAGAGGTGTGGGTCTATGGAAAAACGCCCAATATCGAACAGTAGGTGGCAGAGTAATTGAGTATTGTCTACAAAGTTGTGGGCGTAAGTCACAATCAGACCACCAATGGGTTATTCACAGAACAAATATGATGTAGAAATGTCAAACGTGTATAAAATATTGTTATTATTATTTTGTTAATCTTTAATGGGTATTTTAATATTATTTTAATGCTTTTGTGCAAACTTCGTTTTGAAGGTGCAATTTATCAATGATTTTTAAGATAACACAAAAAGAAAAATAAAATAAAAATAATAATAAAAACTTTTGGTCTGGCGTTCAGTCAAATGTTAATCAATCTCCATTGTAACTCATTTCTTAATTGATTGCTTAAAATGAAGTCACCTAGGACTTAAGACAATTTTTAAAATTATGTTTATATTAAGGCATGTTTTCTTGAGAAAAAATTAAGCGTAGGTCTGACTTCAATGTTTAGAAGGTCAAAGTGAAGGCAATAAAAATTAAATTAAAACATGGCAAGTGGAGTTATCTATGTAGTTTGTAAAAAATAGTGCATATTTCCTGTCACGCGAGTCTGCACCCGCACGTCTGTCTCACACGCATGAATGAATTAAGTCGCTGCAGTTTCTCCGAACACACTTGATACGCAAAATATCTAGTATACAAAAGGATGTAAATGACACGCATTCTGATAGGTCACACGTGCCGGTGCAAACCCGCGTGATAAGAAAAATATCCATAAAATGTATTCTTTATAACTTTTCTTTGCTCATTTTACACGCTTCGATTGCTGTACTATGTACATTATTAATGGATCCGTTGATAAGACGGCCCGTAGATGATTTGTTTACTCGTGCATATCTCCTTGTGCTTGTAATAACGGTCGACTCCAGTTTCCATTGTAAGAAGTCATGATAAACGTGATATTTAATATTTTTGAAAACAATAGAAACAGTGAATTTAATCATTTTATTCTTGTACCGAAGATGTTTTCAAAAATCACGAGGTCACTTTTTTATCAGACCATACAAATCACAAACTTTAATTATATTGTAACCAAAAACTATATAGTTCTTTCCTATATTTTTTTCCTTATTGTGTAAAAAATATAACATTGATTGATTATATCATGCGTTTTCAAAAAAATTAAGAAATTTGTTAGAGCTTTTTTGCAAACGTTCATTTGCATCTCTGCACGATCTTTTAAATTTAACGTGTTAACCATGTACTCGTATGTTTCAATTATTAAAAAAAACTTACAAACTAAGCTTTGGAATGTCTTTCAATATTATTTCGATGAGGTTCAGCTGCTCTTACAATAAGGGCATATTCAAATGCAAACACAAATTTTACTTTGTTTCGATAGAGAAAATAATTTTATCTTTTATTTCAGCAACTACATTTTCGTTTAATTGAAAATAATTTGTAGACATGAACAAAAAATACCCCGCTGCAAATAAATACAGTTGCAATTATTTTCGTCTTAATCTGGTTTTTGTTAGCTTACTGTCTAACAGCCGCTTAAGTCTTCCCTTGACATAAATACGACTTCGGAATTCTTATTAACTTGTCTAAATAATGAGCTCTTAGCGTCTTAATGAAGCGAATCCTGGAATTAAACACAGTAGCAAAATACTGCAAGAGTGGGGTGAATTTTTATTCTTGGCAAAAAAAATATATTTTTTTATATTTACAGTGTAATACTCGTATGTTTAATGTCATATTATTCTACATGCATAATCTGTTTTTAAAATTACATTCTTGAAAATTTGCTGATCGACGATTACACTACTTTATAATATAAATTATAAGTAGATATCATAAGAAATATACTGAAAATAATATCATAATAAAACATGCGAAATGATGTTCTACTGCAGACTAATTTATTCTAAGTAAAGCAGCAACGCGTTCAGTTTGTTAAATAAAACATACTGCACTTTATTTAGTTAAATAAAGCCTTTGAATCAGTTCATCCATTAATTACTACTATCTATGATGCTTTAACACCTAAAAGCCGGCATTAATCTCGGCGAAGCGCTCACATTGAGAAGGCTTAAAGCATACTTACATAACCCTCAAATGCACAGTCCGGTCCCACCTCCCCCACAATGCAATTTAACGTGATTGCGAATTATACATTTATTATTTACCCTTGCCATATCTCTTGCAAGATTAAACGGCAACTTGTGCGAAGATTAAATCCAGGATTTTATTCCCATATTGCCGTACATTTCCACCCCACGGTTGAGGCAGAAAACTCGAGTATTCATTGCGGGTAGCCAACCTCCACCGGTAAGGGATGGCGACTCGAAGTTCCCGACCGCAAATTTTTGTTTTCAAATAAGTTTCGAGCTGAAATTAAATTTGCTGCGCTATCGCGTTGCGTTCAGCTCTGTTTTAATTACGCTCGAGCAACCATTTTTAAAGTTTCATCAAAAATATTTTTTCGCTTGAGAATTACGAACATTTCGCATCCATTAACAAGTTTACTATTTTAGGTCTTGGACTATTTACATCGTCACATGTATGTCCTATTTAAGATATGGGGTACTATTAAACATGGCATGTATAGAAAGTGTTCACGACAACCCTAGCGGTTGCAAACCAAGATTTATATGGAGGTCGTGGTTATTTATACCGACCAGCCTTATTTTTATTCCCCGTGTGATATTTTTAATGAGGCAAGTGAATAGCACTGCTGCACCTTTTATTAACTTTTAAAGCGGTACCTACGTGCATTGCGGGAACGGACCCGCATGATACTAGGATGTTATGTTATGGCCTTTTTACGTTTCCGTCTATGTGTTACGTGTCTGAATGAGTAAATATTGGTTAGAGTGAAATATCGAGTATAAATTGTGAAATACTGTGCATTTACTTTTACAAGTATCGAAATTTATTTTTATTGTTTTGTTAGTTTTCCATTTTATTGTAATACTTAACTGAAACTCTATGTATACCTGCAAAGTTATCGACCACGCTACTCTATTATTAATGAAATGGGGGACGAATGAGTTCAACGAAGGCAAGGGCTTATTTTAGTGGTCAACTCATTTCAAATGTTTTTAATTACTAGTAGGGACTCTCGCAAGTTCGAAAGTCTGCTATTTTAAAGCTGATGGTTTAAAGAGCAAAGCATGAATTCAAAAAATCAGTTACCATCTAAACAAGCCGTAGGGCTATGCCGTTTCGATTGCAACTATTCTATTAAGAGCAAACTCCGTTTCGATTAACATTGAACATTTTCTGATTGGATACCAATTTATAGTAATCGATTTTTCAAGCCTATATCTCGATATGAAACGTTGGTCGTTAAAAAGTTGGAGAGTTAGAAGTTTGTATAAAATAACTTACACGAAATTGACGTACCCAAAACAGGTTTAATGCGCCGACGGCTAGATTGGCCGGACCCTCTATTTGTTTTAAAACATAATTGAGGCTTTGATGAGGCCATAATTGGGCCTCACACGGATCGCACTATGCAAATGTAGCAATTAGGATAATAAAGACCGCCTCGATGACCCGTAGGGTTAACAATGGCTTAGCAAATTTGCCCGACGGTCCACTTTAACCTTTTAAGATTTGTATTTGAGTATCTGGGATTATGAAACTTGTCGGGTGTGTGTCTCGTAATTGTGTTGACATTCTTCGGGCTGAAGGCTTATAATTGACGGCATGTCTAGTCACTTTACTTAAGAGTACATGTAAGGGACTAATAACTTCGCAGTTGCTGGGATCTGAATCAATACCAATTAAAGTTACATTATTATTAAAGTTATAATATAGTTAATTATGATATAGTGTTATAATCGATAGTACAAACATATTATCGATTGAGATACTGACTGATACTATTATTAGAACTTTCTACTTTATCTAGTACTATTTTTCTAAAGTCTTCTTATTTTTAAATTATTGTAAGCGGATATCAAGAGGCATGAGCGTTTTCTCCACTTGTGGAGAGAGAATTATGTGTATCTCAGAAAGAACACGGATGCAGCTCAGCATATCTTTGAGATGACTTTCAAACTGACTATATCCTTAAGTCAGTCTTCTTCATCATACACTTAAGACAAAAAAGTGGAACGATATTGCTTCTACGAGGAAGAAATAGAGTCGGTCGTGTATGATATAAGTGTACATTAAAACAACACGCTATTTCAGGTAATTTAGCAAATAGCACGTAGCTTATCTTATGTTTGAAAATTCAGAAGCATCGACAAAATTTCAAATATCAAATCCAAATCATATGTTATTCCATTACATCGGATTAGATTTCGTGCTAAGCCAAGAATAAGTAAAGCATCACGTAGCGCGATCAACTCACGTTTAAAAGTCAATGCAGCTTTGCGTAGTCTCACTCAAGTTTAAACGTCTTAAATATTTGATGAGACCAACAAGATCAAATGAAATAGCTATGGGATACATCAAGAGGGAGTCAGATATCTGCCAAGTTTAACAAGGGCACTTGTAACGGAATATATTATGAGACGATCAATAGATAGGATTAGTTCTATATATGTGGATAACATCACCCGGAACCCAGATGTCTTGTTAACGACATTAAAGTACTTTATGGGATGTTATTCGATAAATAAGTGGCGTTACTGCGAGGGCGTTTTTTGTTGTGGTTTTAACGCTTGTTTTTAAATGTCATCGAAAAATTATGATTGCTTGATTCATGCGAAACTATTTTTTGAGATTTTTTCTATATTGTTTGTGTGAATTGTCTATGTATGCATGTATGTAGGTATTTCTTCATTAGAAGATATTTAATAGTGCTTAATAATGGCTCTTGACTAATGCGCTACCTGGATTACGCGTGATGCATACTTTTCATATTCTTTGCATTTTATTAAATTATGTTAATGATTCATGTATTAGAAAATTAATAAAGTTTACAATTACATTGATAAAAAATATGTTACTTATTAAAATACACTAGTCCAATTAAAAATTAAAAACATTTAAAATACTTTCAATACAATGAGTTCCCAATCATCCGACAACAATTATAAATAATTATATGAACATTTAATACATCATAAATATATTTATATAGTAAATATTTCATATGTATATTCTTATGTAGTACATCTATAACGTGTGTTATAAGACATCCACGTCTAGAGCCTCGCTTATGCATATTCACGACGCCATAACTCATTAAACTTCTAAACAAAGTGGGGTTACTCCCGAAAAACCGGAAGCATCTTTCAAAGGAACACTAAAGAGGTCGAACCATCCAATATTAACATCGCTTTGTTTTAAAAAGTTGAAGCGGAAAGCAACTCCGTTATCAATATTCATAAGCGCAAGATGCTGTATCTGAGACGAAGCCGGGCAATAAACAAAGCTCGCTTGGTGAAGTCGGTTATTCTGGAATAGCTCTTACTTACTGCAACCTCATAAATTTCAGTTTGCAACTTGCACCACTATAACATTCGATCAATAAGTGTTTTGTATGGGTTCTATATTTGCAAGCTAATACGCCACATCAAAACTTTCAAGCTTGCCTGCCAACCCAATATACTTACGTCACGACTGAACACGCGGCTTAGAAACAAAACGTCGTAACTCGTGATCATTAAATGCTATTTAAACCTCTTCATGAGATACTTTAAAGATTGATATCCTTTGAATTGTAGTTCAGTTCTTACGTTGTTGTGGTAGATTACATGGGTGATATGCATTGGTGGTATAGGAGTCACGTGTCTTAGGTTACATGGGGTAAATCAGATCGGGGCTTGCTGGATATCGTAGCTTATCGAACAAATTGTGTTCTAATAAACTTATTAAGGATTCATGCGGCGAATATAACCGCGATGCATTTTGTCGATAGTGCATGTAACATTGGGTTACAAAAACGTAACAATGCATAACAAATCGTTGTTTTGTTTACGTAAAATGTTAATTTTGGTTATTTATTATATCTTTTTGTTATTATTTAATTTTTCCAGCATTTTAATACCTTATTTTATCTTTTATACCAGCACTTTTGATACCAGCAGCTTTTGATGACCTTCCTGAAGTTTGTTTGAACTACTCGTATTTGCGATTTGTACTAAACATCACCTTAAAGTAGTTTGTTTTTTTTTTGTTGAAAAGTTTTTTAGGAAAATATTTATATCTCAAAACTTTCTTTACGAGTAAAAAATAAAGATTTCAAAATTCATAATATACAACAATTCACACTATGACAGTTCAAGATCAAATTTGCTACGTTTTCGCAACGATTTCGCTGCGTGATTAATACCATAGGCAAACAACTACAATGGTTCTCTAATATACAATTTTAATATGATTACTTCCTTAGCTTTGAAGTAACTATTAAACCATCTAAACCTTAGGTAATTAACTTTTACTTACTAAAAATTCACTAATTGACTTACAAAAACAAAACTATAAACTTTAATAGGTATTTCTTTGGCAGTAAATTCATTACAATTTTACGAGTCGAGTGCTTGAGCGTGACTTGAGCTAATAAAGAAATACAACCGTTTATAAATCATAGAGTTAATCTCGTCGTGAAAAAAATCATATTTTCTTTCACCATTTTATTCAATATCAGTCGTATCATTTAAGGTTGCTGTTCAAATGGGAGCGGTTTATCATAACACTGCGCAGGAATGCAACGTGTATACAGTTGAACATGAATAAGTGAATGCAGTTGAAGCTGACAAAATAATTAAAATTAAATTTGCAGATATCAGTTTTTAATAGATAACCACAAGGTGTTGGTATCTTTAGTTGTCATGGTTTTCCGATTATTAACTGTGAACATAAGAGAATAGTTTTTTTTTGTAAATAATTGACTTATACATCCATATTTCCGTAGGACGATACATTACAATTACATTATACAAAAAATAGATACATAGATAATGCAAAAAATATTTTTATAATTATGGAACATACATTACAGCTCTACAGTTGAAATACAAAGACATCCAAAATGTTACATCCAATAATAATAATAACCCTTCTACCTTATTATAAGTTTTTTCCAGCATTACTCGCTTTGTAAAATCCGCTGTGTATTGAGCAAAGCCTTAACTACATTTCAACAATTTGAAAGCGCGGGTGGCCGACGATTCTCTTCATCTTGCTCATAGGTGGGCTCTTGAACTTTGAACAAAATGACCCCTAATTCCCTTGTTAAGGCTTCGGGGAGATAACTGAATGTAACGTATTAATCTAGAGTCATAAATATTATTCGAAAAGGCGTTCACGAATACATCAAACTGGTTTTTAGGAAACGCATAAATCTTTAATCGACTTGGTTAATTATAGTGTACGATTGGAATTTGTTTGTTCTAAAACAGTTCGATGAAAGACTGGTACACAGACTATACAACCTAGTGACATAGTTACTGGCTATTTAATAGTTTATGGTGTTGTATTATAAACGTTTTAACATTCGTTTAAGTTGTTTAATATTTATCAGTGCAGTTACTAAAGTTGAATCAATTTTTCCAACAGTGGTTATATTCCATAAATCGGTCGGTCGGGGTAAAATCGGTCGACTGCAATTGTAGCCGTATTAGGCCATCTTTATAAAAGTCGCTGTATCAAGTAGGTACCTAATTTTCATGGCATGGTATATGAAGTCGCCAATTTTATAAATGTGGTCAATTAAATCCACAATTTAAACTGTACGGCTTTACCCCAGCTCCGATGTTACCCCAACTTACCTTAATGTGTGTTCGAGACAATCAATAGAATTGACGAGTGTTAAGGCTTTAATGCCCCTGATTACTTTATTTACACTTAAAATATCTAGAGACGTGTTTTTTTCAATTTGAGCCAATGAGCTCAAATTGAAAAACATGTTGAAAGGAAAATTGTTTCGAATGTTAGCATAAATATAATAGTCGAATGAAGTGCTGATGTTGCTTGTATGCCAAGGTCGAATATAACTGGAATGTTTATTGATTTCAACGCAATTTAAAATTGTTTATGATATAACGTATTTTAGCGTTAATTTGGGATCGTATTTAGACATTTTGTTATTCATAAATTATTTTTATCAAGATATTTGAGTTCAGTTTGTTATATTTACATTTTCAAAGAGATCGAGAATAATAATTTCAATATATTACAGTGTATGTGAATGCATGTTTGTATGTATGTCTATTTCTTTGGTACGCGCTTCAGCTTAAACGTCTTGACGGATAGTGACGTATGACAAATCATTAAAATCATCCAAGTTTTTAGAGTTACATAGGTTATTTAATATTAAAAAATGCCGCCTGAAAATAGGGGAAAAAGGGGAGGAAGGGGGATTTTTTTAGTATTACGACAATATGGGTATCAAATGCGAGCTAGTAAAGTGATCAATATAGTATATATTATGATACCTTTAACTGATTTTCTTGACAAAAACATCATTTTAAGTAAAAATTTCGTTTTAAGCAGTCGAGTTTTATGTTTTAATGTTTTAACACTAAAACATAAAACTCGACTTACTACTAGTTGCTTATTATACCTATAGCAGTGTTAAGCGTTATTG
>DWNE01001079.1:0-23684 GCA_018249875.1 Cecropterus toxeus | reverse complement strand
CGTTGCATTATTTTAAAATAGTGTTATTATTTTATTAATAAAGGCTTGGAAAATCCTAATTGCTATTACAATCTGCATTACTATAATAGAAACTAAGATAACTTGTTGGATGATAAAAAAACATCATTTGCGGAATTCAACATTTTAAAAAATAATAATGAAAACGAATATTATCAAAATAATATTCACTATATACATAATTAATTTTTGTTCGTAATTTTCTAGGATCTAAAACAAATTTTTGTTCTGGTTGCAACTCAATATTCTCATCGTCTTTATTAAAAACACGTAAATTAACTTTAGGTTTATTATTACTAATTAAAATATTTTTATAAACATAAATAAAAATAGCACTTAAAAAAACTAACATTGAGAACAAAAAACCAAGAATAATAACTAATCTTTTATTAAAAATTTTTTTCATCTGTGACTAATTTTTGCTCCACAAAAAAATTAAATTCAAATTGTGTTAATAAATCTTGGTTAAATTCTTCATTATAATAATTAGGTAATTGTTGAGTAACGATGCGATAAGTCATTATTAAGCATTTAAACCAATTTGAATTAACAAAAAAGTATTATTAACATTTATTTTAGGAATAATTGGTTTAAAAATAAAATTTTGAACAAAATTAAAATTAAATCGTTCTATTGTTGTAATAAAATTTATTTCGCTTTGTGCAAGAAAGGGATTAACAAGAAAATTATTTAAGGCTAAATTATTATTTGCTTCAATTTCAATTTGGTTTTTGTTTTGATTATAAACTGTATTTTCAGCAAAAAAAATGTTCATAAACCTTCTGTGCTGAATTATATTTTAAATAACCTTGTAAAATCTTAAAATTGTATTTTGTTTTTTTACTAATTATCATCGTTGTTGTTGGAATTAAAAGATGATGATTATTAAAAAATGTTCATAATTTTGCTATTTTAGTATGAAAATCAATTGGAAAATCGATCATATCTAAAGAATTGAAAACACTTAAACCACGTAATGCAAATAAACTAGTTATTTTTACTCCATTTATTTTTGGTGGAATTAATTGAAAATAATTAGCAAAAATATCATAAAAAGTTTTAAATTTTTTTTGTTTTTCATCGTAATTTTTATATTGAAGGATTCCGAATAATTTTTTTGTTTGTTTAAGAAAGTCTTTCTTATAATTAAAATTTAAATAAAATTCTTGATAAGATTTTTTGTTACTAAATCATTGTCCCGAAGATTAGGTGCATTAATAACTAAACTAATTTTATTTGTTTTATTCATATCAAAACACTGGGCTGGAATAATAACTTTTCCTCATTTTGAGTATTCCACTTGTGTTTGTGATATTTTTAAAATTGTTGAACTAGCGGTTGCTTGTAATTCCGTTGTGATTTGACATTGTTTTTTATTATTAATATTTCAATATACTTTTAACATTGAAAAATTAAAATTAAATTGAAAAAAACGTTTTTTTAAAACATCAAGCAATTTGGTGTTTGGTTCGTGGTCAGTTTTATATGCTGTTGTTAATTCACCAGTTGGAGCAAACCATGGTTTTAAATTGCCAATATTAGGACGAATATAAAAAGCATACGCTTTACTATTATCACCATTATCAAAAGCAAATAAAGGAATTGTTAAATCTAATGCTAAATTAATTTTATTATTAGAAGCAAACTGAAAAGAATTATAAACTGCTAATGGCTCTTCAATAAAATTTTGATTAAACAAATAAAAACCTCCTTTACAATTGAAATTTATCAAAAATAAAAGAGATTTCCTTGTTATTAATAAGCTCGCGCAAAATAAACTAAATTAGTTGCTGGTTGTCCGCAATGAAAACAAGTTGTTTTTTTTGTTGGAACATCAAATGGAATACAACGTGATGTTGTTTGTGTTTCAGCTTTAATTGTATCTTCGCACTCAATGCGACCACAAAACGGCCCTAAAAATAAACCATTCATTTTTGCTAAAGTTTTTTTATACTCTGAATAATTATCGATTTTTTTTGTCCGTTGATGGCGATTATCCAAAGCTCTTTGGTATAAATTTGTTGCAATTTGATCTAATAAATCAGAAACTACTTTTTCAACTTCTGTTCAGGAAACAGTAATTTTTTCAAAAGTATCACGCCGAGCAATTGTAACTTGTTGCTGTGCTAAATCACGAGATCCAATTTCAATTCGCAATGGAATTCCCTTAATTTCCGCATTAGCTGCACGAAACCCAAAACCTTTGTATGATTGATCAATTTCACAACGATATTTGTGTAATTTTTTTTGTAGTTGCTCAACTGCAGATAATTGCTCATCATTATCATTATTAATTGGTAAAATCATAATTTGAATTGGCGCAATTTGCGGTGGTAATACTAGTCCATTATCATCACTATGTGTCATAATAAGCCCTCCTATCAAACGCGTTGAAACCCCTCACGATGTTGAGTAAGCATATTCTAAAGTATTTTTTTGATTTGAAAATTTAATATCAAATGTTTTAGAAAAATTTTGACCAAAATAATGACTAGTCCCACATTGTAAAGCTTGACCATCATACATTAATGATTCGATCGTATAAGTTTCTTCTGCTCCAGCAAATTTTTCACGTTCTGTTTTTTGACCTTTAATCACAGGTAATAATAAAGTTTTTTCTGCAAAAGTAGCATAAATATCTAAAATTTTTAAAGTAAATTGCTGTGCTTCTTGTTTTGAACTATGAATTGTATGCCCCTCTTGTCATAAAAATTCACTTGTACGTAAAAACGGACGGGTCGTTTTTTCTCAACGTAAAACATTAACTCATTGATTATATAACAGTGGTAAATCATGATAACCTTGGATTTCTTTACTAAAAAAGGTTCCAAAAAGAACTTCTGATGTTGGTCGAATGTATAATTCTTCATCTAAGACTTTATCTCCAACTTTTGTTACTGTTGCAATTTCTGGTGAAAACCCTTCAATATGTTCTCTTTCTTTATTAAAAAGAGTTTTTGGAATTAGTAAAGGAAAATAAACATTTTTTACACCATTTTTTTTAAATTCAGCATCTAAAATTTTTTGAATATTTTCTCAAATTGCATATCCATAAGGTTTAAAAATAGTTGTTCCCTTGACTGGCCCATAGGCGATTAAATCAGCATTTAAAACAATATCAGTATATCATTGCGCAAAATCAACTTCACGCAGAGTAATTTTCTCTAACTTTCTCTTCATTCTTTACTTCTTTCTACCTTCTGTTAACACATTAGAAACATTTCCTTTTTCACCTTGAAAAATTTTAAGTTTTAAATTATTACTTTTAACATACATTTGAATTCGATTTAAATACTGATTATTTTTCATTAATATTCAGCGAATTGCTTTTGGTTTCACATCTTCAAAAACTTTTACGCGGCGGGTTATATCATCATATTCTCAATCTTTTTTTGTTAAATGAAATAAATTTTGAATATCAATTGCAATCACAGCAATTTGACTTGGATCAACTTTTTGCTCTGCAATTCAACTTCAAAAATAATGTCGCGTTGAATTATCTAATTCAAACTCTAAATGATCAGGTTTTTCTAAATATGTTCAAACAATATATTCACTTTCTTTTGCTAAATGAATATTTTTAACTGGCTGTAGCCCAAATTCCAATTGCCGTAAAACATTACTAATATCAGTATAAAATAATAATGACTTAATTCGCTGGCGATTTAATTCTTTAATAATTTTGTGCGTTTTACGCCGTTTAAAACTAAAACCAGTTTTAATTTTACTATTATCATCTTCATCTTCAAACAAACTACTTTCTAAATTATCTGATGATGACAATGATTTTTCTTGTAATAAGTTATGCTTTTTTTCTGTTTGATGTTCCTTTTCTTTGTAATCTTTATTTTTTAATTTATTAAATAGCATTATACCCTCTCCTTCACATATTAATTATACAAAAAATTATTCTTGATATTAGCATTAACTTATAAAATTGGTGCGACTAATTTTAAACATGTTAACAATAGTCGATAACTCAAGGGTTTATATTTAATTGGTCATTCCTGTCATAAAATTGAATGTTCATAATCTCATTCCCAACGAGGAATAAAGCTTGCGACTACCTCTGGATCATAAATAACTGCTGTTGTTTGATGGTCAGAAAAGAAACTACGGTAATCTAAATTACAAGTCCCAATCACAGCAATATCATCATCAAAAATAGCAATTTTATTATGACCAAAAGTATTATTCATTTCATAAATTTTAACACCACTAGCAAATAAAGGTTTACAGTAACTTTTTGTTATATCTAAAACAAAAATTTTATCAGTCAAACCTGGAATTGTTAAACGAACATCAACTCCAGCACGTGCTGCAAGAATTAAAGCTTGAATAAGATCATCTGGTGGAATAAAATAAGGGGTTGATAATCAAACTCGTTTACGAGCTTTGTTAATTAATGAAATATATAGATCTTTGGTAATTGAATGATCAATGCTAGGACTATGATTAACAATTTGTAAATGTGATTTACCATTCATATTGTATTGTTTTGGTGCTAAAATGGCTGGTTCTAAATCTCTGATTATTTCATGACGTTTAGTTGCAAAAAATCAGTCATCAGCAAAAATTACTTCCAAACCTCGAACCGCTTCACCTTCAATTCGTACTTGTGTATCATGAAAAATTCCAAACTTTCATGATTTATCAGCATATAAATCGGCTAAATTAATTCCACCTGTATAACCAATTAAACCATCAATAATAACATCTTTACGATGATTACGATAATTGGCATTCCCACTAATAAAAGGTGTAATAATTGGTAAATATTTATGAACTCGAACACCAGCTTTAATTAATTTTTTAATACTTTTTTTACTAATTTTAAAATAACTACCAACATGGTCATAAATCATATAAACCCGAACACCAGCTGCAATTCGCTCTTTTAAAACTGCTAAAAAAGATTCAAATAGTTCACCATCAGCAACAATAAAATAAGTTAATAAAATATATTGTTGTGCTTGTTGTAAATCTGTTAATAATGATTTAAAAACACGGGTCCCATTTGTAATTATTTTAATTTTATTATTTTGGTATAGTGGCTTATTCGCATGCCGCATTAATAATTCAACAACATTCCCAAATTTTTGATTAGGAGAAGTATATTTTATTAAACATGTCTTATTTTTTTTACAATAAGTATCATATTCTAATTTATTTAAATGATTGTACAATAATGATTTTTTATTTGAATAATGGTATTTTCGACCAAAAAAAACATATGAACATAGACCAATAAATGGCACAAAATTAATAAAAATAATTCAAGAAAATTTAACTTCATAACGTCGTTTGGAAAAAAAGAAAAAGAATGAGAAAATTAAATCAATAATAACAATTCCTAAAAAAATATATAAGAATTTAACATTGAAAATAATAACGACAACAAGTAACCCCATAATTGCCATACCAAATAAAAAAATCATTGATAAAATAATTTTTAATCAATTTTTCATTATGCTTCCCCTTTATTGCACAATATTACTACTTTTATTATACCAATAATTTAAAAAGAGTTATAAAAATTATTTATAACTCTTTATTACTTTTTTTCGTTAAATGTAAATTAAATGGCGGAACAGGAGAGACTCGAACTCTCGCGCCGGTTACCCGACCTAACACCTTAGCAGGGTGCCCTCTTCACCAACTTGAGTACTGTTCCGTGGTGATACCCTATATATTATACAAAAGATATCATTTTAAACAAGAGAAAAAAGATTATTTTTTTCAACCTATCCAATTAAAATATTTTCTTCAACATAACTGTATTCTTTTTCACCACTTCCACGAATTGAAACTAATAACGTTGAAGAAACTCCTAATTGCCCAATAAACATTAATAGAATCAATATTAAAGTACTTAAAATACCAATTTTATATAGTTCGGTAAAATTTAAAGTACTTAATCCTGTTGTTCCAAATGCACTACAAATTGTAAAAAAAGTATTTAAAAAATCAAGATGAGGATTTTCAGCACTAATACAGATAATGGCAATTGCAATTAAACCTCCTGAAATAACAGTAACTCCTAACGCTCGTTTTACTGTTTCATTTGGGATTTTCCGTTTAAAAGCATTAACACTATTATTATTCCGAATAATAGACCAAATTGTAATGATAATAACAGCTAAGGTTGTTGTTCGAATCCCCCCTGCGGTAGAAGAAGGCGCTGATCCAATAAACATCATAATTGACATCACTATTAGTGATCCTGGTAAAAAGTTACTCATTTCAACTGTTGAATAACCTGCATTTCTGGTTGACATTGTATTAAAGAAAATATTCATAAAACCATTTCAATTTGATTTTGAATTTCGTAAAATACTTTCCATATGCTGAGCAGTTTCAGGATGGATTGTATTAATATTCGTAAATTCAATTAATCAAACACTAAAAACACCAATAATTGATAAACCAATATAAGTAATTAAATTAATTTTAGTAAATAAGGTAAATTTAACATGTTCTTTTTGTCGTCATGCTACAAATTTTCGTTTTAAATCGTAAAAAGTTGGAAAACCTAAACCACCAATAATAAATTGGAATAAAAACAAAAATTGCATAAAATAATTAGTATTATAAGGCATTAATGATGAATTACCAATAATATCAAACCCAGCATTATTAATTGATGAAATTGAGTGGAAAATACCGCTTCATAAACTTCGTCAAAAATTATGATAAGTAACATTATCAATCATGAATTTTCCTTCTACTGATAACGGTGAAAAATAAAAATTACAAAATAATAAAATTGCCCCAAAACATTCCAAAATAATTAAAAAAATAAAACTATTTTTAATTAAATCCATTGTATGCCCAAAGTTACTACTTCCTCGTTCACCCTGCACTAGCATTTTATCCTTAATTGAAATTCGACGCCCTAATCATACAAAAATCATAATTTTAAAAGTAGCAATTCCAAAACCACCTGTTTGAATTAAAATTAAAATTACCAATTGTCCCCAAAAAGTATAATCCGCTGCAGGATTACTAATTGTAATTCCAGTATCAGAAAAAGCACTAGCAGCAGTAAATAAACCAATTAAATAATTTCACGCAAAAGTAACTGAAGGGTTTAAAATTTTACCTTTTCCATCAAAAATCATCCGTTCTCCGCTATGAACAAAACCTGGAATTGATAACAGTAGTCCGCCTAAAAGAACAATTAAAATATAAACTAAAAATAATCTTCCCGATATTTTTGAGAAGGGTAACCAATGACGACGCCGTGTTAATGGTGCAGTTGGGTCATTATTACGTTGTCGTTTATTATCATTTTTTCTTTTAAAAATATTTTTGAAATATAATTGAAAAAAAACCATTTGTGTCCCTCTTTCATTAATATTATTATATACTACAAGTTAGTAATTATTGCTAATAATAATAATAATAGTAGTATAATTAAAAGTGCAATAAGGGGGGAAAGGAATGGCAAGAAGAAAAAGTTTTGCAATTATTGGACTAAATAATTTTGGACGTTCAATAATTGAAACACTAATTGCGCGAAAACAACACATTATGGTCTTTGATATTGACCAAACTAAGGTTAATAATATGATTGCTATTTATGAACAAGTTGATGGCATAGCATTAGACACAACAGTTAAAACAAATCTAATTGAGCAAGGACTAGACGAGTATGATACTGTCATTATCACAATCGCAAGTAATATTGAAGCTAGTATTTTAACAATTATTGGATTACAAGACCTTGGAATTACTAATATTATTGCTAAAGTAAAAGATATCCGTCATGCACGAATTCTAAAAGCATTAGGAATTAATAATATTATCCAACCCGATACAATGGCCGGAAGTATTACTGCGACTAAAGCAATGTTTGATATTGAAATTGAAATGCAAACTGTTGATGAAAATTATGCATCATTAATTATTCAGGTGACTGATCCAAATATTGAAGGACAAACATTATCAGAATTACGTTTTATTAATAATAAAGATTATAATATTGTTTATGTTAAACGTAAAGGCCGTGTTATTTTACCCGGAGATGTTGAAACAATTAAATTAGATGATGAATTATTATTTATTGCTAAAATTAGTGCAATTAATGATTTAACAATTAAATTACAAAAAATTGATCAAGAATATGAAAAAGATGGTAAGTAACCATCTTTTTTATTTCCCTTGTTTCGCTGTAATTAATTCAATAACTACTTGTTGGCCAATTTCTGGGGCAACTTGTTCTTTTGTTAATTTCATTAATTCACCCATAAAAAACTTAATTACTCGTTCTGGTCGTTGCTCATATTGTTCTAGCATTGCTATATTAGCATTAAAAACTGGTTCAATAATTGTTTTAATTTCAACTGAGTCACTAATTTGTTTTAATCCTAATTCAGCAACAATTTTCGTTGGAGCACAATCTTCATTTAAAATTCGTTGTAACACTGTTTTGGCTTTTTTATTTGAAATTATATTTTGATTAATTAACATAATCATTTCAACTAAATTTTGTGGTGTTAATGCTGTTTCACTTATTGTTAATCCTTTTTGATTTAAATAAGCACTAATATCACCAATTAAATAATGAGCAATCAGTTCATAATGTGGTGATAACCTAATTGCTGCTTCAAAAAAATTCATTAAGGCATAATCTTGTAAAATAATTTCAATATCAGCTGGTTTTAAATTTAATTTTGATAAATAACGTTTACGTTTGACAGCTGGTAATTCTGGCATATTTTTAAGAACTTTTGTCATTCAATTTGGATCTAATTTAATTGGAAAAATATTTGGTTCAGAAAAATATTTATAATCAATAGCATCAGTTTTATGACGCATTAAAACCGTTGATTTTGTTTTTTCATCAAATCGGCGTGTTTCTTGTTCAATTCTTTTTCCCATTAATAAAAGTTCACTTTGTCTTGTAATTTCATATTCAATTGCCTTTTCAACATTTGCAATTGAATTAAGATTTTTTAATTCAACCTTATCACCAAATTTTTTCACACCAATTGGACGTAACGAAATGTTAACATCGCATCGTAATGAACCCCCATTCATTTTAGCATCACTAAGTTTGGTATAAACTAAAATTTCACGTAAAGCTTCTAAATATTGACGAACTTGAAACGCTGACCGTAATACAGGGCGAGTTACAATTTCAATTAAACCAATTCCAGCACGATTATAATCTAATAACGTTTGGTCTTCTTCATGCAACTGTTTAGCAGTATCTTCTTCAATATGCAGACGTTCAATTTCTACTTTAAAAGGTTTATTATTCTCATCAATAATCGTTAAATATCCATTTTGACCAATTGGATAATATTGCTGCGTAATTTGAAAACCTTTTGCTAAATCAGGGTAATAATAATTTTTACGATCAAATTGAATGACTGGATCAATTGTCAAATTAAGTGCTTGGCAAGCAATTAACGCTAACTCAACTCCCTTTTTATTAACTGTTGGCATTACTCCTGGATACCCGACATCCATTGGATTAACCATACTATTGGGTTTAGCCCCATAACTCACTGCGCCAGAAGAAAACATTTTTGTCTTTGTTTTTAATTCAACATGATTTTCAATTCCAATTACTACTTCAAAATTAATCATGATTGTTCCCCCTTTCTGGTGCCACTTTATTTTTAATTCCAACAATCTCTTCAATTAATAAACTAGCATTAAAGACCTTTTGGTCAGCAAAAGGTGCAGCATTAACATTTATTCCAATTGGCATTTTATCAACGAAAGCAAGTGGAACAGTTAATGATGGATTACCCATTAAATTACCTAATACTAATAAATCATCAACATAATTTTCTAGTTCTGCCTCTGTTAAAATTTGATCTTTAATAGTAGTAATTTTTGGAGCAATCGTTGATGCAGCTGGTAATAATAAAAAGTCATATTTTGCAAAAACAGTAGTTAAAGCATTGACAATTAAACGTCGTACTCGTTTTGCTTTTAAAAATAATAATGTTTGGTTATTTTTTGTTAAAGTGTACGAACCAATAACATAACGACGTTTAACAACATGACCAAAACCATTAGTTCGTGAATTCATCATTACTTCTTGATAAGTGTCCCCAACAACTCGTGTTCCATAATTAATTCCATCCAACATTGAATGACTACTTACTGCTTCGGCAAAAGAAATCACCATATAAACTGGCATTAATGCTTTTAGTAAATCTTCTGGAAAATCAATTGCTGTAACACTAATTCCGCGGGCTGTTAATTCATCATATAAATAATCAAAATGAATTCTAATTTCATCTGGAAGAATCGCATGCGCATTTTTTAAATAAGCAAATTTTTGTTCTTTGATTTTTTCTGATGATAAATTTTTAAAATAGCCTTGTTCCTTACTCTTTAATGAGGTTGCATCCTTGTGATCTTCTTTTGCTAAATAATCAAAAACAATTGCACTATCTTCAACAGTTCGAGTAAAATATCCAACTGTATCTAATGATGGCGCATAAGGAAAAGCACCATACCGTGAAATTAAACCATAAGTAGGTTTAAAACCAACAACACCACAATAACCTGCTGGTTTTCGTACTGAATCACCTGTATCTGTTCCTAATGCAAATGGAACAACACCAGCTGCAACTAAAGCTGCTGAGCCAGATGATGAGCCACCAGTAATCCGGCTTAAATCTCAAGGGTTTAAAACATCTCCTGTTAAGGCATATAAACCATGCCCACCCATTCCTAACTCATCCAAAGCTGCTTTTCCTAATAAAATACTATTGTTTTCTTTCAAAATATTAGTTACTGTTGATTCATAATTTGGAATAAAATTTTCTAAAATTTTTGAACTCGCCGTTGTCTTAATTCCTTTTGTTGCAAAATTATCTTTTGCAAAATATGGTAAGGCAAATAAATAATTATTTTTAGGAACAACAAGGTGGTCTAATTTAGCTGCCAAAGCTGTGGCTTCTGTTTTTAATTCTGTCACTGTTGCATTTAAAACCTGATATTTGTCTAAATTAGTAAAAGCATCCTTAACTATTTGCGATGGAGTAATTTTTTTAGCAACTAAAAGGTGATGTAATTCTTTGATTGAATAAGCTACCATTCTATTTAACCACCTTATTAATTACAATATAATCATCTTTTTTTTTTGGTGCTGCCGCTAAAATTTCAGCTTGCGGAGCAACATCAATCTCATTATCCTCACGCAAATAGTTAACTGTTAAATCAAATGGAAAATGCATTGAATGAACATTAGTTGTATCAATTTTTTGTACTAAATCCATTTGTTTTAAAATAACATCAAATTCTTGACTTAAATTAGTTAGTTCCTCATCTTGTAAATCTAGCATAATATCATGTGCTAACATTTGTAACACTTCTTTTGTAATTCGTGCCATCTTATCCCTCCTTATTTAATAATTGTTGAAATTCTTCTTCATTAATAATTTTAACATTTAATTTTTGTGCTTTTACTAATTTATTACCAGCATCAGTCCCTGCCAGTAAATAAGTGGTTTTTGCACTAACACTTTCAGAAATTTGCCCGCCATAACTTTTAATTAACTCTTTAAAATATTCTCGTGGTTTTGATAAAACTCCGGTAATAACAAACCGATAATTTTCAAACTTCTGTGCTAATAAATGCTGATTAGTAGCATAATACTCCATTTTAACCCCTTTTTGGCGTAGTAAGGCAAGTTCTTGTTGATTAGCTGGAATTGCAAAATAATCAACAACACTAGCTGCTACAATTGGACCAATATCATTAATAATTGATAATTGTTCAATATTCATGGCGGCTAAATTAGCAATTGTTTTAAATTGTAGTGCTAATAATTTTGCTGTTTTTTGACCAACATGTCGAATTCCTAATGCAAACAATAATCGCTCTAAGGAATTATTTTTTGAATTATTAATTGAGGCAATCATATTTTCAAATGATTTTTCACCAAAATTTTTTAATTCAATAATTTCCGCTCTGTATTGCTCTAATTGATATAAATCACTAAAACTTTTTAAATATCCTAATTTAAATAATCGTTCAATAATTTTTTCACTAATTCCTTCAATATTCATCGCATTTCGTGAACAATAATGTTCTAACCCCCGAGTAATTTTTTTAGGACAAACAGAATTAATACAATACTGGTCAACCTCACCTTCAACACGTTCTAATAAAGAATTACATTCTAGACAATGCGTTGCCTCATGTCATTTTTGAGCATTTTTTTGGCGACAAGCTACAACATAATTAATCACTTCCGGAATAATATCCCCCGCTTTTTTAACTTGAACATTATCACCAATCCGAATATCACGCTCAGTAATAAAATCAGCATTATGTAATGTTGCTGCTCGTACAATTGTTCCTGCAATACGAACTGACTCAAGAACAGCATTATAAGTAATCCGTCCTGTTCTTCCAACAGAAGGAAAAATATTAAGCAATTTTGTAACCACAACTTCTGCTGGAAATTTATAAGCTATTGCTCATTTTGGATTTTTAGCAGTATAACCTATGCGATTATATAAATTTAAGTTATTAACTTTAATCACAATTCCATCAATTTCATAACCTAATTGATGACGTTTTGGTTCATACTCTTGAATATATGCTCACACTGCCACAATATTTGAACAATAACGATACTCAGGATTTGTTTTAAATTTTAATTGTTCTAATCTTTGTAACGCTTCATACTGTAATTGAATTCCATCCTGCAAAGCATTAACATAATAATATAAAAATGCATTTAACTTTCGTTTTGCAACAATTGTTGAATCTAATTGCCGTAAAGTTCCTGCTGCTGCATTTCGAGAATTAGCAAATTCAGATTCGCCATTTTTCGCACGTTCCTCATTTATCTTCTTAAATTCTTCAACTGATAAATAAACTTCACCCCGAACAGTTAAAGTTGGTTGGTCAATTCGAAGCGGAATTGATTTAATTTGTTTAATATTAATAGTAACATCTTCACCAGTAAGACCATCTCCACGAGTTGCCCCCATCACTAAAAGATGATTATCATAAACTAATGAAATTGATAATCCATCAATTTTTAATTCACAAGTATATTCAACCTCTGGCAAACCAGTCAATTCTTTAATTTGTTCATCAAAATGAATTAAATCATCATAATTAAATGCGTTTCCCAAACTTAACATTGGACTTGTATGAACATATTTATTAAACTTTTCGCTAACTTGACCAGAAACACGTTGCGTTGGAGAATCAATTGTAATTAATTCACTATATCGTTGTTCAATTGCAATTAATTCTTGCATTGCTCGATCATATTCTTTATCACTGACACTGGGGTTATCACTCACATAATATTCATAATTTCATTGTTCTAACTGTTCTTTTAATACTAAACTACGTTTTTTTGCTTGTTCAAAAGTCATAATATCCTCCTTTATTTTATTATTTTTAGGTTCTTTTTATGATGCGGGGGAATTGGTGGTTTTTTAAAATGCCATTTTTTAAACGGTTTAATTTTCAATGCATAAACACTAATATTTAAGGCAACTAATAACGCAACAATAAAAACCGTAGCATTGTTTAACAAAGCCTGTTCATTAAAAATTAAAATTAAAAAACGCCCAACTAACGGATTAAAGAAAGTTACTGTTAAAATTGATAGCATATTAATTGGAGTTTTTGCAACAAAATTCGGAATTCGTTCAAAAAGGAATAATCAAATTAAAGCTAAACCTAAAAAGACAAAAGAAATAATTAAGAAGACAATATTTGTTCATGGTTCTCAACGCCCTAATTCTAACTGCACATATAAGGCTGATGCAATTGTTTCTAATGTTCAAAAATTTAAGTTATTTTCCCCCATTGCTAAAACAATGACTACTGAAATTAGAGTAAAAATAATTGGTACAACAAATAATAATTTTTTTTGCCCTAGGTACATCATTATTTCAATATCATGTACTCGTGAATAATTTCGATATAACAAAAATGATAAAATTATCATTAACAAAAATAATCCTAAAAAAATAAAAATTAATAAAATATTTTTTATTTGTGCGTTGTAAAAGATAAAACATAATGTTGAAAATAAAGTAAACTTAACCATATCTTTTAAGAAATTAGTTTTATATTTTAACATACTAATTCATGTTGAAACATAAATAATAAATAACATAATATACGATGCATCTCATTCAAAGGTAATATAACTTGCAAAAATAATACCAATAATTCAAGGCATATTACGACTGCGGTATTCTTCATTTGTGTAAATTGTCATTAAAATAAAAGTGACAAAAAATAAACCATTTAACATATTCTGTTGATGCCATGAATCATATCCAAAATAATAAATTAATAATTTTGAAGCACATAAAACAAGGAGTGATAAAGTGCCAATTAAAAAACGATTACTTTTTTTATTAGCAAAATTACTCAATAATGTTACAAAAATTGAAGCAAATAGCATTGCATCTAAAATATTTAATAAATTTCAAATAATATCACTTGGATCAATTCCAGTCATTACAAATCAAACTGAAACATTTGTAAACCAAGATAATGTTGCTAAAGCTTGAGCATTAGCAATCGTAACATTTGGATTTAATTTAAAAATAATATTATTATCAACTGAAGCAAAAAAATAAAAAATTAAAATATAACTATTAGTAATGTTTGAACCTGAAGGAGCAATAAAATAATTTTTAGCATAATATAATGCCATAAAAAAACCAAATGCAACAAAAAAAATGGCGTGATTTCAATCTCATAAATTAATATTAAATCAATAACGAATAAATAATAACAAAAATAATGAATATAAAATATTAATTGATAATAATGAATAAACTAAAATAATATAACGTAAATTAGGAATAAATTCTAATGGAATTAGCAAAAAAGAAATAACAGCAAAATAAAAGAAAAAACCCATAATCATCCCAAAATAAATATTTTTAGTTCGAATTTTTAAAAATTCGGCTAAAATTGCCCCTGTTGAAGAAAAGACTCAGTAATAATATAAGAAAAAAACAATCGCAATTAAAACTATTTTTACCATTTGACCTTCTTCCTTTCTTAACAATTATAGCAAAAACACTCTAGAATATAATTTATAAACAAAAATAAAAGTGATTTCCATTTTATAAATCACTTATTAGTTAAAATTATTTCCTATTTAATAACAGCAATAATTTCTCCTTGTTTAACATTGCCTGTTTTAACAATATTAATTGTCTTACTGATCATTGTTTCTGGTGTAAAAACAATTGGCGTATCTAAACTTGGTACATTTTCAACTTTTAAAACTGCTAAATCAACATTACATAATAAATCCCCTTGTTTAACATTATCATCTTGTTTTACTTGAATATCGAATCCTTTTCCATTTAATGAAACTGTATCCATTCCGATGTGTAATAACATTTCAACACCATTATTACTTTTGATTCCATAAGCATGACCTGTCGGAAAAACGGTAATTAATTTCCCAGCAATTGGAGCAATAAAATTACCAGCACTTGGTTTAATTGCTAAACCCTCACCTAACATTTTTTGTGAAAATACTTCATCTTCAACTTTATCTAAAGCAATAACTTCACCATCTACAGGGGCAATTATTTCAAGTTCTTTTGGTTTTTTACTAAATAATCTCATCTTTTTTTCTCCTTTTTTCATTAAGCAGACAACTTTGTCATCTATCTTTAGTATACTATAAAATTATTAAATTTATGTGCTATTTTTAAAACAATTGGAAACCAACTAATTGTTTAACTAAAAACAAAATAGAACCAATTAAGCAAAAGAAACATAATAAAAATAAAATTAAATACTTATTTTTTTGAAAAGCAACCCGAATCGTTACCTTCTGTTTAACCGCAAAATTATCATTTTTAGCATTATGGCGTGTTTTATAACATTGTCTTCAATATCAAAATCCACTAATAATTGATAATGCCGTAAAAATAAAAACAAAAGCAATTAAAACTGGTAATGGAAGGTCAATTATTGCATTTGTATTTAGATTTATCATTTAAACCACCTATTTTAATAAAAAATAACACTATATAGTGTTATTTTATCAAAATTTTAGACTTCTAAAGCATTTTTTGTTCTTTTTTCAACTAAAGCCAAAACTTCATCACCTGTTTGGCATTCTAATGCTTCTGTTACTAATTGTTCCATTGCCGAAACTTCTAATTTGCTAATAATACGACGCGCATTTAAAATACTTGTGGCAGACATTGAAAAGTAATCTAATTTCATTCCCATTAAAAGCGGAATTGCTTGTTCCTCTCCAGCCATTTCACCACACATTCCAACCCATTTTTCTTCTTTATGGGCACCATCAATAATTGTTTTAATTAAACGTAAAACAGATGGATTATATGGTTGGTATAAATATGCCACAAATTGGCTCATTCGATCAGCTGCCATTGTATATTGAATTAAATCATTAGTTCCAATTGAAAAGAAATCAGCGTGTTTTGCAAACTGATCAGCTAACATTGCTGCTGCTGGAATTTCCATCATCATTCCAATTTCAATATTGTCTGCAACTTTATGTCCTTCTTTAAGTAAAATTGCTTTTTCTTCTAAGGTAATTTTTTTTGCAGTTTTAAATTCATTAACTGTCGCAATCATTGGAAACATAATACCAACTTTCCCATGCACACTAGCACGTAATAAAGCACGTAATTGTGTTCGAAAAACATCTGTTTTATCTAAACAAAGGCGAATCGCACGATATCCTAAAAATGGGTTCATTTCTTCTGGAAATTTAAAATATGATAATTTTTTATCACCACCAATATCCAATGTTCGAATAATCACTGGGCGCCCTTGCATTCCTTCCAAAACACCTTTATAAGCTTCATATTGCTCATCTTCAGTTGGGAAATGGTCATTATCCATATATAAGAACTCACTTCTAAATAATCCAATTCCTTGCCCACCATTATCCAAAACACCTTGAACATCTTTTGGTGCTCCAATATTTCCTTCTAAAACAAATTTTTGATATCCATCTTTTGAAACTGTTGGTTTATCTTTAAATGCCAATAGTTCTTGCTGCAATTGTAAAAATTTTTCTTTTTCTGTTGTCCAAGTTTTAATCTCCGCCGATGTTGGATTTAAGATAACTTCTCCTGTTGTTCCATTAATCATAATTATTTCATGATGGTTTGCTTGTTTTGTAATATCTTTTAATCCTAAGACAGCTGGAATTTCTAGACTACGGGCCATAATTGCAGCATGACTAGTACGCCCCCCCATATCACAACTAAATCCTTTCACAAATTTAGGATTTAACTGCGCTGTTTGTGAAGGTGTTAAATCTTCAGCAACAATAATAACTTCTTCACTAATAGTTGCTAAATCTAAGACCGGAACATTTAAAATATACTTAATTAAACGATCAGTTACATCTTTAACATCAGCTGCACGCTCTTTAAAATATGGATCATCCATACTTGCAAACATTGTAATAAACTTTTGAGCAACAGTATGAATTGCATATGCTGCATTATTGTTATTACTCTTAACGATATTTTTTGCTTCATCAATCATTGCTGGATCACGCAAAATTTCCTTATGTGCTTCAAAAATTGCTGCTTTTTCCGCTCCTAATTTGTCTAAGGCAATCTTTTGTAGTTTTTCAATATCTGTGTTTGCCTTTTGCATTGCTGCTTCTAGTATTTTAATTTCTTTTGCCGAATCAGAAACCGTATTATTCGAAATTTCATATTTTGGTTCTTCTAATTTAAAAACTTTGGCAATTGCAATTCCATTGCTAGCACCTATCCCGTGCAGTTTTTTTGACATAATAAAAAATCCTCACTTATCTTTTTACTAAAACTATTTTTATTATATACCGAAAAATGGAAAATTGTTGCATTTTAACTAGACTTTTTGTTATAAGACATTATTTTCTGTAAAAAAACAATAAATTTAAGTAACTATTTTATTTTTTTATTTTGCAGATTGTAATAGCAATTAGGATTTTAAAAAATACATTATTTTTTATTTTCATTTGCTGCTTTATGTCAACTAATAACCTGTTCGATGTGGTTTATTTTCCATAATATTAACACCTCCACTTGTTCCAATTCGTGTTGCTCCTGCTGTAATCATTGCTAAAGCATCATCTTTAGTACGCACTCCACCAGCTACCTTAACTTGCATACGTTCTCCAACTGTTTTTTTCATTAGTTTAACATTGGCAATGGTTGCACCTGCTTTACTAAAACCTGTTGAATTTTTAACAAAATCAAGACCTGCTTCTTCTGCTAACTGACACGCTTTAATAATTTCTGTATCAGATAATAAGCATGTTTCTAATATTACTTTTACAATATGTTGCCCAGCTGCTTTTTTACATGCTGCCATATCGGCACGAACTAAATCATAATTATTTGATTTAAAATGACTAATATTCATTACCATATCAATTTCTGTTGCTCCATCGGGTAATGCCGTTAAAATTTCTGTCACTTTTGTTATGGTAGCATTCTCCCCCAATGGAAAACCCACCACAACGCAAACATTAACTGTAGTATCTTGTAATAAATTATGCGCTAATTGAACATAAGTTGGATTAATACAAACGGATGCAAAATCATATTCTTTTGCTTCAGCACATAATTTTTTAATCTCTACTATAGTTGCATCTGGTTTCAATAAAGTATGATCAATATATTTATTTAATTTCATTTAATAATTCTCCCTGTTGTTCTTCATTAATTTGAACTGCTTCTAAAACGCGAATCGCCGCAATTGAGTAATCTAATAACCGCTTCATTTCCGAATAGTTCTCACTATTTATTATATTAATAAAATACTGTAATTCATAGTACATTTTATTATTATGTTCTGATACTAATGGTAAAACTGTTGTTTGATTTGTAAGGCGATTATATTTTGTAATTGCTTCTAATTTTGTTAGATTAGTGACATTAATTGTAGTATCATAACTTAAAATTTCACTAGGACTAATGCCTGTCGATGCTTTTGAACAAACAATACTAGTTAAAATATTATTACTATGTTGTAAAAGAACAGCATTATTAATATCAATACCATTCTTTAACTTATGACTCATTGCTTTAACATCTTTGACTGGTCCAAATAAAGCAACTGCTAATTCAACAGGATAAATTAACATATCATATAAAGAACCTTTTCCTAAAGTTTCATCAAAAACAGAATTATATTGGTCTAATAAAACTTCTTTCATTTGACTTGAATACTGGTTGCAATGAAAACAAGCTAAAAAAGGTTTAATTTTATTAACATTTGTTTGTAAAATTTGATAAGCTGGCAAATGTAAGCGTTTAAAAGCTTCCATCAAAAAACATTATTAATTTCTGCTATTTGTTTTAATTCAATTAATTCATGTGCAAAAAAGTTGCCGGTTTTTCAACTAAAACATGCTTTTGTTGTTGCAAAAAATACTTTGCTTTTTGATAATGCAAACCATTTGGTGAAGCAATATAAATAATATCAATATAATCTAACATATCTTCAAAATTATCTACAATATGGACTAATAAATTATTTTTTAAAGTAAAAAATTTAGCTTTTTCTAAACTACGTGAATAAAGGGACGTAATTTTAACTCCTTGTACATCACGACAAGCATCAAAAAATTCACTCACAATATTGCCTGTACCAATATCTTTAAGATAAAAGCACCTCACTATGTACCTTTCATTTTTGTTAAGTGTTGGTAAATTAGTTACTTCATATCAACATTAAAAATAATTTCACTTGTTAGGAAAAAGTTACTTTGACAGCTTTTAACTGAAACTATATAACGTTTTTGGTCTTCATGATATGTTCCTTGCAAGCCAAGACCATCCAAATTACTTTGGTTAAAGGCTGGGCCACCTAATGTCTTAGTAGCAACAGCATCTAATTCACTTGGATCTTTAACTTCTAATTTTGGTGAAGCTAATGATAATCAATTTTTTAAATCTGGACAAAGATCAACATAAGATTTTGTTTCTAAATTTCCTCACATTACTGAACCTTTTACTGATTTTGCATCTGGTTTTGCTTCCATTTTGACATAAACTTGATTAAAAGTAAATTTATCATTTAAAAAGTTAACCGTAATATTAACTTCATCTCAAGGCAAATATACTGGAGATAAATTTTGAATTCATTTTGTAATTGCTGAAGTTAAATTAATTTCATCATTAACAATTGCATTATCTTTTTTTAAACTAAATTTTTTGGCAATAATTTTATCATAAGAAAATGAATTCAAGTCTAATTTGTTCCCAACAATATTATTATTGTTGCCACCATTTCTTGGAGGCATACATGCAACAACATTTGATTCAATAGTAGTCCCAATCATTATTGCTCCTAATAAACTTAATATTTTTTTCATTTTTTCATCCTCCGTTATTAATTTCTCTTTTTTTAATTATAAACTAATTATTATTTTTATCATCATCAAAGAAAGGATTTTCGCTCTTTTTTGCTTGCTGCTCATTTGTTAAAACAGTATTATTTTTTTCCTGTTCTTTTGCTCATTGTTCTGAATCTTGTCAATTTTTTTTAACAATAAAAATTCGTTCTTCAAAACGAACAATTGATTCCAAGATTGAACAAGCAATTGTACCAACAAAGACTGTTGGAAATCATACATATCAAAAAATACAAATTTGGGCTGGATTTAAAACTTTAGTATTAGCTAAAATTAAAAAAAATAAACTAATCACAAAAATCAAATATTGACCAATATAAAAAATTTGCATAAAAATAATATGTTTGCGTAATAATTGAAATGGTGTCTTTTTTAACTCATGAATACGAACTAAATGATAAATAATAAAAATAATAATAGCAAAACCAATTAAAACATAGCCAATTTTGTAGCCAGCTACTGCTACAATATCTCATTTTTGTAATCCTAAAATTAGAAAAATTAGTACTAAAGCTGTATATAATATTATATTTGCAACACTAACTAGTGCTTTAATCGATACTACTTTTGTCATCTTTGCCTTCTCCTATAATTCTTTTTCATACATAATCATTGCTAAAAGTGCAACTGGTGCTGTTTCAGCTCGTAAAATTCGTTGCCCTAATGAAACGGGGTAATATTGATATGAAGATAAAACCGCAATTTCATGTGGAGTAAATCCACCTTCAGGGCCAATTACAACTGTAATTGTTTTAAAATCTTGTTGTAAAAACTGTTTTATTGATAATGTTTCTGCAACGTTTTCATAACAAACAAGATTAACATCACTTTGATATTGTTGTAACACCTTTAAATCACTTTCAACATCATGTACGAACGGTACTTGATTACGGTAAGATTGTTCTGCTGCTTCCTTACAAATTTTTGTTCAACGTTCAATCTTTTTAAAATTATTTTCACTTTTTAATTGTACCACACAACGACTAAACTGAAAGGGAATGATTTCATTAACTCCTAATTCTGTTGCTTTTTGTAATAAATAATCTCATTTTGCATTCCGAATTAGACCTGCAATTAATCGTACTTTAATTGGACTTTCATGATTTTGCTGTAATTTTTTAATTAATTTAAATAAGTACTTTTGTGGTGCTTGTACTTCTAATATCGTTAAATAATGTTCACCATTATAAATGCAAATAATTTGTGTTTGGTCTCTTAAACGCAAAACTTGTTTAATTTGTTTAACATCATCTTCAGCTAAAATAAAGTAATTATTTTCTAATTGATTGGCAACAAAACGGTGCATTATTGTTCATCTCCTAATATGTCTTCCATTATCTTATCTAATTCTTGGTACAGTTCTGGCAGTGATTTATTAGTGGTTACTTTATAATCGGGTTTTATCTGTTTAAAAAAAGTTGCTTGAATTTTTAATAACTGTTCTATTTGTTCTGATAATTGTTGATCGCGAGCATTAATTCGCGTAATAATGTTCTTTTTACTAGCAGTAATAAATATTTTTGCTGTAAAAGAAAGCGCTAATGTGCTTAAACCAATTGCTTCAATTAAAAATTTTTGGTTTGGATTATTATTAATAATTGTAATAATTTGTTGATTAACTTTTGGTCATAAATAATTATTCAACTTATTGTTAGCAAGAGGATTAGTAAAAATAATTGTTCGTAAACGCTCACGATTAAGAACACCATTAATAACTATTCCCGGAAAAGTTTGCTCTAAAAAAAGCAAAACGGTTGGCTCTTGCATAATTTCTTTTGCAATTTTATCCGCATTTAAATAAGTGAAATGATATTTATTTTGTAAGTATTCACAGGCACTTGTTTTTCCTGCTCCAATATAACCATAAACACCAATAATCATTTATGCTTAATTCCTTTCTAATTGCTTGTTACTAAAATTAATTTAAATTTAATAAATTTTCTGCAACAATAACATCAAAAATGGTTTGGGCAACAGGCATTGTTTCCATTGGTGTATAATTAATACCATCATATTCATTTTGATCTTCGGGATATGGATTTGCTGATAATTGTAAATTAACAACAGGAATATTTAATTTTGCACAATATTTTTGATAAGCTTCTGGTAAGGATGTGAACAATTCACCATCATGCAATGTTAATACTTTTGGTGGGCAAACTACTAAAACATGATAATTCACTTCTTCTTTATTATCTTTATGCAATACTTTCATTTTATTAATCAATTCCCCTAATGAATCAACAATTTTTGTTTCAATTGGATAATCTGGGATTTCTTTTAATTTTGCATAAGCATCATCACCAAAATAATCATTTGTTCCTAAAAAAATCATGAATAAATCAATTGGATGTGTTTTTTGATATAAAACTGATAAATTGTCCATTCCATTATCTTGGGGAAAACCAAAATCAATTAATGGCTTAATAATTGTTCGTCCTGGTTGTGCATCAGTTTGAATTTCAATTTCTCCTGTTTGATAATATTTTGTTAATAAATTTTCTAATTTTACTGGTCAATTATCAGCATCTGCCATTTTGCCAGTTCCCATCGGTAAATAACCAAAAGTTAGTGAATCTCCTAAAATTGCAATTTTCTTTTTCATCTAAACCTTTTTCTCTGTTATACCATTATTTTATCTTACTTCATTATAATTAAGATTTAATTTTTAAAACTTTCTGAAAAAATAAAATAATCCATGCTAAACCAAATAAACCACGTAATGCATTAGGCAATGTTTGATAAACTCGTAAATATTGCGCTAAAGAATAAAACAAAAATAAAAATGCAATAATAAATGAACAAAAAATTCATAACAAAATAATTACAATAATATTTAGTCATTCATTATTATTATTTTGTAATTGCGCTGTAAAATCACTTGATGAACGAAAGCGAGTAAAAAAAATAAGCTAATGGTCATGATAATAGATATCAAAAATATAAAATTGGAGATAATAACAAAAATAAAATAACTTTTATAAAAATAAGGCCTGTTGATTGTTTCACTGTTTTTTCGCTTCTTTCTTTTTTAATTTTATAATTTTCTATTAAATAATGCAATTCAAACTGAAAGTGCACTTAATATATTAATTATTATTATAAAGTTTTTTTAATGCATATGCAACTGGTGGAAAAATAGCAATTGTGAAAACCATATACATTTTAGACCACTAATTTAGTCTTTAAATTAGAATGGAGATTAAAATGAAAAAAGTATATGGTAACAAGCATTCCAAATGAAAATGAATTATATTCATTACAACGAAAAATAAAAAAATGATATTC
>DWNE01001078.1:0-23688 GCA_018249875.1 Cecropterus toxeus | reverse complement strand
GTTATCTGTCCTTCGAGCGATGTGGCCGGCCCATTGCCACTTCAGCTTGCTAATTTTGAGAGCTATGTCGGTAAGCTATAGATGTAGTGTATATATGTATATATATTTATTATTAGGTATCGATTTTTTACATAATTTGGTACCTAAAGCAGTCGTCGCTAAACTTCTTTCATTAAAACTCTTTTAGTAGAATGTTTTGAAGTGTTATATTGACTACACTTTGAAAAACAATGTAATTTACGAATTATTTTGAATGGATCTAACCAGTCAAAATAATTCGTAAACCTACTAACGACTACTAACTAGTTTACAACATCTAATCATTCAAAATAATTTAAAAAAAAAACCGATAGCTTTAAGTCGATCATAATTTGATTATAAATACTCTTTCTTCTAATTTCAATAGGGTTGTCTATAAATGGCCTATGTCCAGCAGTGGACCTCGAAAGGCTGATGGATGGAGTCTATAAATAAATATGGTTTCCAGGTAGTTTCCAGTGTATTTCGACCGGGAGGGGATTGCTATACGTATTTCTAGCGTGAAACAGTTCTTGCGTCTCTGTGAAGACGTGGTTGCCGGCTACATATGAGGCAATTTTAGACCTCGGGAGTACAAACGCGTCTGTCATTGCCTTCAGATAGAACCCTTGTTCTATATGAATTTGCTTACGTATGTCCATGGGCGGTAGTAACCATTTGCCATCAATCACTTAGAATCACTTTCTTCAATCTTATGAATGAAAAAAACTCACAATTTGTAAGTGCGTCCATAGGCCTGTACAAAATTAAGAAATAAAGTTAAATTTATTTCGGCATTTTTATGTAACAAACCGAAATTTATATTGCAATCTAATTGTAGAACTGAATCTTTGAACAGCTTAAAAATAAACGACTGTTATTTATGTGAAAAATAATGATGATGTTACGTAATTCCAGTTCTACAATACTTTATTGAAAAGTACGCAAATGTTAACATTTTAATTTTTTATATAAGATTCGTATGCTTTACGATTATAATATTATTATCCACCGTGAATTATAAAAAAAAATCGGAAGTAGAGATAGTTATGACGTTCAAAAAGAATTATGTGTGTACGATTTCATTTACGTTTAAAAATGTAATATAATATTATATTAGTATGTTTTGTTTATTTTTTATTATATTATATATCTATAGTATGTATATATTATTTATATATTATGTAATATTATTGTATATCTTTTAAATTTCCACCTGCCGCAAATTTTCTAGCCACCCAGGGTTGACCGATAGAGAATGCCATCAGGCATTAAGTTTGCCCTATTGTGCCTTTTATTATAGAGGTGCAATGAATAAATAAATAATATTAAATTGCAATAAATATTGATAGATCGCGTGGCTTCTAATGAAATAAAAACCAAATGTTTCCTCAAGGTATGTACCTATGGACTATGCCTATATCTGAAGTTAAATTATAAATGATATTTGTATATGCTTGGTAGTATCGAGTTGATACGATTACAATTGACAAATAAAAATATTTTACACACTGTTTTAGTTTGTGCTGTTTTTGATCAATAACACATGTATTTAGCATCTCAGACACACAAAGATTTTCACGGTAAACCTGAAGCAATTTTACAAACCATGCAAAGTATTACAATAAATATATAACGATTTTGTTTATTAACACACAAGATATTGAGTGTGGATCCGCCCACATGATTTAACCCAATACAACCCTCCGTGTTTTTTCTAGTCACAAACTATCCATGTTTAGAATTACGTTCAAATTCGTTACATTTTTTCAATTAGCCCTTTTATTATTATTATCTGGCTGCCTGCTACGCTTTCAAGCTTAAACCACTAAACTAATTTTAAAGAAATTTGGTACAGAGATAGAGTTAACCTTGGGAAAGGACATGGTCACATTCACAGAAAGGACACATTTGAAGGCGTAAAAAAGGGTTGAAGGATTATAAACGCACGAAAGTTCATCAATTATTTATTTTATGTGACATGCGAGTGAAACCGCGAGCACGGCTAGTAATTTTATATTATTAGGTAGGATTTTGTCGATGGATATTAAATAAGCAAATAGTTTTGTCGCCTTGACGACTGGCGTGGAATAAAACACAGCTGACAGTTCAGCATCTTGTGTACATATTTTTAGATCTTAACAACATTCTTTTATTTTCCTATGACCAATGATTTAAAGTTTCTATTATTATTTTTAATAATTCATTTTCTACTAGTTTCTCTATTTCTTTATACTACTTTCTTTTAGTATCTAATTTATTGAACCGTTTGTTCTACTATTGGGCCCTTGCGCAATGTTCTTGAAAAATTAAAAGGGCTGAAGTCGTTGTTTGAACTTGTAAGAAAAAGTTTTTTAATTTTCAAATTCTTTTAATTTGTTCCCAATTCACTTTAAATCGATAGTTAACCCTTTGTCTTACTGTTGGGCACAACGCTTTCTACACTCATAGCCCCACAGTAGGATTTTCTCCTGTGTCGTGGGTGCCATGGAAACACAAACACGAATACACAAACACCCAGACCCAGAACAGAAACATAAACTCATCATTCATATTTGTGTCTGGCCGGGAATCGAACCCGGGACCCACTGCGCGTCAGACCGGTACGGTAAGCGCTCGGCCACGCGGGTCGTCAAAATCGGACACATCGGTCAAACGGACCATCATCAAAATGAATAAGGCGATATCGATGTAATTATTTTACTTAAAGTTTTCGCAATGCATGCATTATGATAACAAATATAAAAAATGGTGGTACGTAATGTTCTATGTTCGACTTCGACTTGCATTTGACCAATTATTTAATACAGAGAATGCAAATTTATCTAAGCGGCTAGAGTAACGCTGCAGATGAAGATATAAAGGGATTTTCCATTCCCAAGATCCAAAATTTCTAATATGACGGTACTTCTGACTACTAAGATGGTCACCCTCATACAGAAGTATGTCAGTTAGTACTCATACTTTTCTACCATGCAAATACATTACCTTAGAAATCAGAAGGTAGTACCTGCCCGGTAAAGCAAATTTCATTTAAATTCAGCAAATGTTACTGATACTATGAAGGCAAAAATTTGTGTTTTGTTTGGATGACTAAACGAATTTTGATGAAATTTAACACAGATAGTTTATCACCCTGATTAACATATAGAATTATTTGAGTGTACCAGGCGCACATAGAAGTAGAAAGCTAGTTCATAATATAAAAATATTGCGATTTTACACACGATTATGTAAACATGTCCACAAGTGACATTGACAGTGGTCACTCAGTGTCAAGGCTAGAATATCCCGAATTGTGTCTCACAGTTGGCAAAAGTTCCTGCCACGTGCTAAGAGCTGTGGATATGTAATTAGGTAGGCTTAGTTTGGGTATTGCGTGATTTAGAAATTGTTCTAGCCTGTTTCTTTAATTCTATGGAAGAACAAGCAGTTTGATGGTAATTGGCAAGCCGCGTATGGACTTATGTAAATAACTCCAAATATGTTTAGTTTTTGTTATATTTTGCCACAGTTGCGTTACTATCCCCGAGGACTAAATTCGTTTCAACTTCTTCGGGGGTGTAGCAACGCAACTATGTCGGATCCGAGGAGTGTGTCTCCCTTACATATATAACGTTGTTATTAGGTAGATATAAAGGTGGCGGTGGTCTTCAGCGTGGTACCACGTTAAAATTAATTCCTATCGATATCCATTCTAAATTTCAGTCTTTATGAAGTTCTTACAATATATTCGGATTCCTGAATAGGGCTGTCATCTCTGGATAGATGAATATTATGAGTTAGAATTGTCGGTAAGAGATTTCGATTGTAAAAATTAAGGAAGTCTACAGTACCGAAATAATGTTTTCAGGTTCCTTCCGAATGTTTTCTTCCTATCATTAATTTTTACGGATTTAATATATACGGATAATGTTATAATTATACTATTATTCTCTTAGTATTAGCCGCTTTGATCTTTGACATTCCAACACATTTTGTTTACAATCTGCTCATTTTAATAATTATGTTAATTATAAATCTTGAGCTGAGCTTTGGTTTTGAGAATGAGCTTTGGTTTGAAAATATTTTGCACAGTTATTCCCACTATTTATCTTAAATGAACGTCTCCAAGTTAATTCTGGTCTATTGAGTTAAAAATAAATTCTCCATTACTTATATAAATTCAGCCATAGATTGGTTCTTGCGGAAGACGTTTCCTTACAATTTCGCTTCTCATTTCTGGGAAAAATTTATCTGCACCTGCCTTCGACAAATTTCTGCGATCCGATATAATCTGTTCACGGTATAGAGAACTCGGACTTATTATTTCAGTATCGTTATTACATTTAGTTGCTATTTTAAATTTCGCGTTTGGAAGGGTGTGTTTTGTCTCACAATCAGTAGTATTGGCTTAGTATTTTGTGCCTGAACGAAGTAGCAAAAAACATGCGGTTCACCCTATGAAAGGATAATATATGTATTTCAACAATCCATTAACATTATCCTTCCTTATATCTTCATACATATTTATAGCATTTGAACAAAAAAATTATGACAACCAACATTAGGTATGTAATTTATTTAACAATGATTTGATTTCATTTAATGCTCATTGCCACTAGTAGACATCAGTAGCATTTAACTTTCACGTTTAACTTGACGACGAAGTGTGATGTGTCGCCATTTGAGGAAATTAATAATTTCCTCTTATATGTATATGTGTATATTAAATAAAACAATTAAAATCTGAAAATAATTGAAATCGATATCTCATTATCATTATAAATTACTATATAAATTATTTGTTTGAAATTTCTTTTATTTAAACTTAACTAGGAACAATGGCATATGTCAAAATCGTATTATAATATTCCTCTTCGCTTTTTAATCATTTCATTATATAAAATGTCATTATCTTAATATAACAGCTTACCATACATATAAGATAATACATATATATATTAGGTTTTATGAGGTTATTCGATTTCTAATGGTACTTTAGCAATCTCACACGATCGTTGATGCAAAAGCAATCAAAGGCTTTCAACGGAGCTTTGAAGATAGTTATCGTTCAAGTGATTTTTAGGAAGGTTTTGTTTTTAATAATACAGTGAATCTAGGTTAGCCACAATTTATTAAAAGGTTAACATAATTGGCGATAAAAGCCCGAAGATGTTCTGAATTTATTAAATTTGTAGATGTTGTATGGATGTGTTAAGAAATTACTACTTTGTGTACCACCGCTACATGTATATCTAGAGTAAAACAGTTCTTGTGTGTCATTACAAGATAGGGTTGCTGGCGTACTTTTATTATGAGGCGTCCAGCTGAGTCCTTAGGAGTAGCAACGGAGCAGACATTGATTTCAGGTGGAATGCCTGCTTTATATGAAGTTGCCTAAGATGTGTACGGGCACTAAAAACTTGCAATCAGATGATTGTTTGATATTTTAATCTAATGAAAAAATTACCATAAGAATATAAATTATCGTACTTTCTCGAACCAAAATTAGTATCGGCACTTCTAGAATGATGAGCAAAAAATTAAACCGCTGATAATAGGGTTTGGAAAAAATGTAATTCTCATAAATGTGAATCTTGTTATTGGCTGTATATTGAAATAAAACAATACTCCTTAAAACTAATCACAGTTCATTTAGTAAACCGTTATACCTACCTAGTTAAATTCAGAACGGTTTAAACTGGCTTCTATCTGACGACAATTTCTATTATGTGGGGAGCAGATGAATTTAACTGGTCCATTATCGTTTACTACGGTTCAAACGGTCCTAGTGGGCGTTTGCACCGTTCGCACCGTTTATTAAAGCCTATGCTTGTTAATGTGGAATTTGGGGAGTTAGAGGGTTGTGTAATTAAATTTTAATACGTATGTTTTGTTGCTTTTACGAATAAGTGCAATGTGTCGATTTGATGAGACTTCGAACATAAAATTTGTTAAAAGGATTGTTTGAAATGTTTTTCCAGGGAAGTTTAGTAATCTTACTTGGTTAGGGCGGTACATTAGGACCTAAACTATTTTCTACTTAAGAAATGATTTATGAGGCTTGATATAAATTAGGTATGAAAATGTTCTGAAGGTGGTAGAACACTTTGTAGTTCGACTCTGGACGCACTATCGCTATACCTATTTTGTCAATAACAGTAGTGTTAAGCATTCCTGTCTCATAAAGTTAATGGTGTGATAAAGATGATATCAACCAATGATTTCAACTTGGTTCTTAGGGATTTTACTTGGGGTTGATAACAAATGTCTTTGGGTGGCAGCGGTCATTGACTATGAAGTGCACTGTATGTTCGTTAGCTAGTTCCATATTTTAAAAATAATCGTGATAATGATGATCATCTTGAGGAAGACAATGATAGATCACTTGCCTAAAGTGTCATGAATCATAATGATACGTAAGTGAAGCATATCAAGTGAAACCTGCGTGCAATCCAATGTTGTGTTGAATGAAATAAACAAAATGCGTCATTGCATTTTTAACCACTGACGCCAAGATACGTAGAATATTAGTGGCAACGTAATACAAATATATGTATATATGTTTTATAATATTGAAGTAGCAAACGAGTACGCACTCTACTTGATGGTAAGTGGCTCCTCCAGCACCAAGCATACCCTGATATGAGCAGAGCCTTACTTCACAGATGCTACTCCCTAGGACTAAGTTGGAAAGCCTGGGATAAGTAAGTTTCAGCCAAAACACAGCAGATAAAACTGTTATAAGGCAGATATAATAGATAAATAAATAAATGAAAAATGACTGAATTTCATAGATTAACTAAAAGCAGCTTTGATTGGCTGCTTCGTAGCAAGATTTGATGCAAATATCTTCATTTATTTGTAAATCAGTCATTCTTCATCAGTCTTTTTTTTAAGATGATCTAGAGATTTGCGTGGGTAATATCGATCTGCAGCGATCAATATATCAGACTGACATGCGACGGGCTTCGGGCTTGATCTCAAGCTACAGATAACTGAATGATGAGTTTGGATTTCTGTTCTAGTTCTGGGTGCTTGTGTTTTTTTCGGGGCTATAACTATAGGAAGCGTTATTATTATCGGTGTTAGACTCTTTAATGGCTCTTTTTTTAATGTCCGACGCAATAAGAGAGGTGTTATAAGTTTAACGTGTATATCTGTGTGTCTATGACATTGTAGCTTTCAAACGGATGAACCAATTATAATGGTTTTTTTAAGTGACTTGTCTAAGAGTATTCTTAGCTATGATTAATGAAAATTTGTTCAGCTGTCTGAACATCAGCAGCTCTTTTGTAGTTGGAGTCAGGGTTTTCTTAATTTAAATTTCTTGGGAATTTTGTAGTCTTTTTTGTGAAATTGAACTAGAAAACCAGCAAAACATAAACTACATTCATAATACATACTCATAATGTAATTAATGTTATCTTACTAATATTATAAATGCGAAAGCTTGTCAGGATGTTTGTGTGTTTGTTACTCTTTCAGGCAAGAACTAAGGTTCGAATTTCACTGAAAAGCGCACAGATAGTGTAAGACTTGGAATAACACGTGGAAAATCCACTACCGTGGTAAACGTGACCGAAGCGGGTGTAGTAGGGATGTGACTTTGCCGGGCCAAAATCGATTTTTATATTCATCGATTTTATTTTTTAATCAAACAAGCGATATCCAAAAATCGATGTTTAATTTTTTTTTATCGTTTTTTTATTGTTTATTATTACAAAGTTATCCCCCAAATAATTTTATGTACATTTAGTTGGCATTTTTTATGCAAAACACCACAATTTTTAGGTACTAGATGACGTTGCAGGTAATTCTATTATTGGGTTTGTGTTTAAATGTCGAAACTGCACGAAACTACGAAATAAGTAAGTTTTATAGTAAATAGTATAATATAGTAAAATATAAAAATCGATGAATACAAAATCGATTATATTTATGGTCAACAAATCGATTTGTAAAAATCGATTATTCTTAAAAAAAGAATCGATTTTTTAAACAATCTATTAATTTTTCACATCCCTAGAGGGTGTAGCCACGAAGACTAGTAATATAAAGAGTCTAGTGATACCTATAATATACAAAAATGAGATGGTGTGTGTCTGTTTGTTACTTAATCACGCTAGAACCGCTGGTCAGTTTTACATGAAATTTGCATGGATGTAGCTTATTAACCTGGTAAACTGATAGGCCACTTATGATTTCGACATTTTTCACTATTTAAAGATGGCGACAATTTTTGATGTCTACGGAACATGGGCAGACATGGCGAAGCATGGGTACTTCAGCTAGTATATATATTTGTACTGCAGCTATTATATATGTTTGATAGTGAAAATTGGCGTTTTTGGAAATTTGTAATTAACCAATGAACAATTATTTTAATTACTATCTATGGAACTTGAGTTCTACCAAACGGAGGCAATACAGACATTTGAATACACTTTTATGGGTAAATGAATGTACCCAAGCGGGTATATCCAATCAATGAATTTTACTATATACCACTGCGATGGTACGGACACGTCATGAGGCGACCACCAGACCACATGACCAGGAAGGTACTAGACATAGAAACCAAACCCCGAGGACGAGGAAGACCCCGAATAACATGGATGTCTGTAGTCAATAAGAACCTTAAAGAAGCCCAACTTAACCTAGAAACGATCCAGGACCGAGCTACCTGGAGACACATGACACGGAGGGCCGACCCCAAATAAAATGGGAAAAGGCCAGGCAAAGAAGAGACCCAATCCAATCAATGAATTTTACCATATTAAAATTTCTTTCGAGTTATTCATTTCCTATTACCAATTGTGGTGCAAGATTCGCTTCATTTCCGGTGCAGTGATTGTATTTAAAAATAGCTCCAGCCCTTCGATGTTTCGTGTTCTTCTAGTTTCAGTCGATAATTCACTGCATTGTTTACCACTTTAACAACATTGTTGTAGTGAGTAAATGCATCGGCTATCGTGGCATTGGATTAGTAGCCTAGATGTTGAGTTTTGGTCTTAAGGGGCTCAATCCCAGGAACCATATTTTTGTTAATTGTAGTTTGATTGTTACTTGTTTTAACGGTAAAGTAAAGTATTGAGAGAAAACTTGTTTTTTAAGAAATCTCTGCATTTAAAGATAGTTACGAATAAGACATAAAGGTATTTTTTATAAGACAATATCATACGTTATATAAGAAATTCCGGGCTATAATAATATATCGACAGAACTATCATCTAACATTCGTCTGACGTTTCCTAACAAACCTATATACAAAAATCCCAAATTTGTCAATTGCCCACGGAGGCGCCATAGTGCGGAACTCAATTTACAAATTCAAATTCACACTTGTTCAATTTTTAATCCAATAGAAGCAGGCACAATAAAGTTGAGAAAAGGGCGATGCGACATAGACATCAGACGTCTGCAACCAACTTCAAACAGAATACTCTTACAAAGTCAACCAAGGAATCGTTGTTACCCTTGAGTATTTCATTCGACCTTCAACTAATATTTACGTAGCAAAACGCTTAAAAATAAAAGCATTTAATTTGTAATTGTTGTATGTTTAGTTTATGAGAACAATATGATTATAGAGCCGTTGATATAATTGTGACTTGCTTGCGTCTAGAAATATCAAAAATCCGAACTTCACAATTGACGCCGCTTCCCAAGATTCCTACGTTGGTTCAAACGAAAATTCCTAGTTACAATGTTAACGATTAGTAGGAAGTGGAGTGCAGGTCGCTCCAGAATGACAATATTTCCCAACGCATCGGTCCATTTTTCCGATAATAGAACGTGCCGTCTCGCTCGCGGTTCCGAGGCGACGTTGCGCAAACGCTACAGAGCTAAAACAGAGCTCAGCTAAATTTAGTTCTGCAATACTGCATCGCATCGTGTCATGCCCATAGAAAACATTAACACCGTTAGCCCACGATATATGGAGACCGCATATTCGCAGCCAGATTTTCGGCAACACAAATTGCTGTATAATATTCAATTAGGTCGGCTATATTGATGGTGGGCTCGCCGGCCCGCAATTTTGGTTAGCGCATCTGCCGCCCGTACACGCATACGGGTAATATACGATTAGTTTTCCGATCGTTCCCGCCAGCCTCGCTATCGCCATTATCCGAACGGCTATCCCGATAGACTCGTTCCGTGTTACGATTCTAGCCGATTCCGGCCGTCCCTCAAGGTGCGCTGTGGCTACGGGACACGGCTAAATATAACCACACGCGGCCGTCTGAACGATTTTTCCTCGGTCCAGTCGTCGTACGGCGTCCGGCACGCTGCCAGGCCTACGTCACACCTCTATTACCTCATAAACGCTAAACTTTCGGAAAGGACTTTAAAATTAGCAAGGACGCCCGTGGAACGACGCCGGCCGCACGGTATTTCTGTGCGACACCAGAGCCCCGATAATTACGCAAGCCCGCATCGAAGATGGCCGCCGAATCATGGCGGCAAAAGACGCGGGAGAGGAGAGATGAGCTGTCACGGGATATTTATGAAATTCGAACTAAAATAGATCCAGTAGTGGCTACGAACGAGTCACCTTGACGGGCGTGCGTTATATAATCGACGCAGCATGCAAATCGAACGTACACACGCCGAAATCGATTTCCAAAATGTCGAAAATTCCACGCAATCGATGACGTATCGACGAGTGACGCGGGTTTAGTGTTGCCACTCCTCCGTTCGCCTAATAAATTTATTGTTTGGCATGTAAACGGATGCGTTCGAGCCAAGAAATTACAGCGTTCGGTAAAAAAAATATTGAATGAACCGACGGAATGATGGCGCAGTCTAATCGGACCGGCTCGCAGCCTTGCCAAACACTATCTTGTTTATAGTTCAACACTTGCACAAGATTTTTGATTATGGGATGTTTAGATACCAGCGCTGCGCTTTTCGCTCCGTTCATAAACGACATCCGACTTTTATTCTAGTTTTTTTATCGCACTTTTAATTACTTCATTCTTCCTAATGACGTCGGGGTCTATTGAAACGAGGAACTTGAGTTTAAGTGCAGACGCTTTCCGTTTTTTATTTGCAAAGGCATTCAGATTCGAATTATCTTATTTTCATATAGGCCACAGTGGTATTTTTTTTATAATTTGGAAGTAGCATCTCATCATGCAGTATAAGGTAGCCTGTATGCTGTATAATCAAATGCTACTGTAAGTGGTCACTGCCACCCATGAACATCTGTGATCAACTCCAGATAAAGTCAGAGTTTTACCAGAGGTTAGTCACAAATCCAGATAGGTATATCTCCTTTACCGCATCCTTCAGACCAGAGCACAGCGGCGCATACAACTGCTGTGATTCGGTAGAATTAGAAGTGGTGGTGGTGATTTCAGATTCGTATTAGAAAGAGTTCCACCACCTTAGAAAGGAGAACTCTTTGTAGCTCGAAATAATAGGTATAGTGGGATCTTTCTATGCTTGGTATGCTGTTTGTGCATCAAGAATGGCATTGCATTTCAAGTGTTTTCTCTGAGTGTGATCTATGTGATGAATTAATGATCATGCATGATTAAAATGTATGATACGTGAGGCGCCACCTCTTTTATGTTTCTGGTGATATGATATTATCGATGGCTTAAGGATAATTTTCTGTGTATCCTTGTCATGGGATACATCTAAATGTTTTTTGCGTTGTCGTCTCTGTTTTTCTTATGTTGTGGAGACATTTGTCAGATTTTTTTTTTTAAGAAATTCTAGATTAACAGAATCTGGTAGGAGACCTATGCTATGGTGTTTTTATGGTCTGAATTAGGTATTTGAGAGCATGTATAGATAAGAGACAATGATCATTTAATACCAAATTAAAAGTGAGTAACAACAAAAGCAAATAACATACAAAAATAAGAGGCACAACAACATTTTTTTTTACGATTCTGTTGACTTTTTCTGCGTAAAAGTTGTCGAAATTCAACAAAAACATAAACACATCAATCTAAAAGTACCTACATCGTAAACGCTTAACAATCGATCGTGACTTTCATACGAAATTCGAAATGATCGTTTGTAAATGTTATTTATAAAAAACAGCATGACTTGTAAACATAAAACGTAAACACTTGCACCCCGTTCAGTCATATCGTAAGGCAACCATGGGTATTTGTATAGCATAAGTACTACGACTATGTATGTTATGAATGTAAAAACTAACATCACTGAAGACTAAATTTGAGCTTGTTCAGTTTTGATCTTTCTAAAAATCTCTTTTATTTTTGTACTTAGACTGTCCTGACTGACTTTTTCTGTCCAAAAAAACTGTAACTACCGAGGTTGTCTCTGCGCGAGTATGTTCGCAATAAATGACATTGTAATATTGTTGAATTAATAATATTGTACGCCCATAGGGCATGCTGTAAAATTGCAACACCTGACCTGTACCTGTATAAATGCAATAAAGAATTACTGAATTACTAAATTTTATTAACTTCAAAGGTAGATTTTATTGTCCTTCCTTAGATTTAAGTACTTTTCCCAAGAGTTAAGTATTCTAGTTCCTTAGACAATTCTTGTCAATGCTCTACTGTGTCATTACTAGGCACAGATCAAATCTCAAATGAAAAGGGTTTTTATACAAATCCGATTATCGTTTTCAAGAAATAATTGTATATTTTCTCTGATTTAAATATTGCGTTAATTGTAGTGTCCTAGCATCGTGATATGTTAGGGTATTACAGTTCAAATCTGCCCGTACATAGTTTATGTATTTAGGTTACAATCATGTAATAGGTTACAATCTTTTAAAGAAATATGAACAATTATTGAGATTCTTTTAAGAACTTTCAGTCGTGCTGATTGAGAGGCCGAGTTTCAACCATTAAACAATTACTTGTATCTTACATATTACTTATCAGGTTGTTCTAGCAATTCAAAGATGAAATTCGTGACCAGCTTCAATAATTTGACGTGTGGTTCGCCGTAGAGGTTATAGGTCGTAGAGATTCTACAGATACATACGTCAGCAATATCAGGGATTAAGCCAATACAGTGCAAATCATGCTGTAGGTATATTGTCATAACTCGATGTCACCGCTATATTTATCTGTCTATATATTACTCCGATATTCAAACATACGAGCTCGATATCTTACGCTAAGCCCCGACAACAGGCGTAAGCTAACTTACACGAGGATTAGTGATGTGGGTAGTAGTAATCCCGCAGTATCCCGGGCAACACCGGGATGTATTTGCATACGATTGTCGTTAAACGTCATCCGTTGGTGTTCGAGACGTTGCCGTCTTACCCGAATTGCGGTTTAGACTGCATCTGAATAATTTTCGACGATTTTCGCCTCTTGATTGCGGGATTTGCATGTTTTTAGATGGCGCTAGTGCTCCCTAATGGCCATATCCTAACTTCAGCGATAATACGCAACGGATTAAACCCGCTTAGCAGTTAATGAGTTAGTGTGTACGATGTGGATGTAAAGAACACTTATTTGTATTCAAACAGAGTGAGCTTCGTTGTATTCTACAATCGTTTTTAACAATAAAGCGCTTGCAGTACGGTTTTAGCTGGATTTTAAAGTTTTCAATGAGTTTATGTTACCGTTTTTCGTTCGTTCTTTTGTTGTCGTAATTTTCAATGAGTTTTTTTGCGTTGTTGCAATTATCTTTATTGTGCATTTTCCGTAACAGTTACGTCTAGGTATAACTTCGTCGTTCCCTACTAGTAGATAACATTTCTGATTTTTTTTTTGCATGTTTATTTGAAATCAATTGTCATATACCATTTTTTGTCTTTTAAAGAAACGAATGCAGCATAATCCAAAAGACTTAGTTTTCCAAACTATCTTCAAATCCTTTGACGCTCGACTTGTGACGTCGACTCTGTAATGTGACAATAAAAGATTCATAATGGAACCATTTGCGTACAAAAATATATTAACAGTGCCCTGTCTTCGTTACCAGACTTGCAAATGATAGGCGATGAACGATTTTTTCACTAAGAAAACAAACAAACGTCATTACAGTCAGAACGCGAATGAGATGGTGGAAATAGTTCAGTCACATTTAGAAATATCGTCTGTTTTATTTCGACTAATTTTGTACCAATTTATGCCAATGTTCTCGTGTTCTTCCTTTATTTCTTTCTTTTGTACATCTAGAATGAATTTTTGGATTAATCTTATGTTAGTCCCTTATGGCACAAACGGCTTTACAGCTTTGTAATCAAGGCAATTTGAATCGTATTGTTCCAGATTTCTAGTAAGATTTAATTTGTTGTCTGTTTCAAATTACGTCTCCTGTACAGTAAAGGATATCATTATGCCATTTTATATAAACATATATGTGTCATTTCTTTTATATTCATTAGCTACTTTGTTTTCTCTTGAACATACTCCTTGTAGGTAAAACAGTTCTTAAAATAAAGCCCCATACAAGTTCCACGTCCTTGATATATTTTTGTTACGCAACCCTTCCGCCTTGAGCCATAATATACGATTATATCTCTGGGTATTTGTATAAATAAGGGTGATAAACAGTAAAATACAGAGATAAACGCTAAAAACAGGCTTTATTTACATCGAAATTCTTATAAGACATATGTAGTAGGAGTAAAATGGAAATATAATATTTGTTACTTACATGTTACTTCAGCGTTTATAATGATAAACGCAAAAGTATGTTTAGTAAAGATTGAGACGAGTTTCTTCATTATTTCATCAGGATGTATATTTTTCTAAATCTTTATTATTCAGAAAAATATACATTTTGAGGAAGTAATGAAGAACCGTGATTCAGAAACCCAAATTCCATAGATGATGTCAAGATCAGATCAAGATAATAGCCCTCAGCACCCAAGTAAATCAGGTAACGAAGCTAGTCACTTAATAAAAACTTAAAGACACAAAGCTGATGACCCGAATTACGTTAAAGACCGCACGGACACTTAAACTGTTACGCAACGATGACACACAACAAACAATAGCAATTACAATTTGTATTAACATAACATTTATTATACAACGAGACGTCAAAGGCTCACAATCCGGGGCCATTGTGAAAAAAGAGAGCCGTGATTAGAATTTTATGCGTTTATTTGCAAATAATTGTGCGGCCGGTGCATCGTACTCTACTCACCTTGCGCCACGTATATGGAATATAAATAAGCCATTCGCAAGGAAACGAAAAGTTTTCGATTCGATTCGCTCGTGGTGAACACCGTGGGATTCCAGCTTTGTGAAATTTGAAGTGTATGAAGATGAAGCATGTGGGAATGAGAGAAATTAAGAAGAATGATTTAAGCATAGAAATAATGAAGGGAAAAAGGAGAATGACAAGCATCATATTCTTATATTAAGAAATTAAGTAAGCATAGACAGAGTGAAGGGAAAAAGAAGAATGACAAGCATCATATTCAGATTTGTTTAATAATTTGGCTCATGCTGACGTATATGTAGAAACGAATGTAAAGTAAGTCTTAGAAAAATAAAGGTGACGGATTATAAAGGTAGAATATTTGGAACTTGTGAAAGAAGAAGGAGACAATTAATTAGACTTTGTTTTGGAAGAAAGAACTATTTGATGCCTATTTTAGTGATTTAATATTATTATATTCTAAAGTCATGAAAAGTTTGGAATAAATTGGTAAATAATAAAATTATCAGTAACGTAATGGGGAAGGAAAATGAGTAATGCCTGAAATTTAAAGGAAATGTGAGGAAATAAAATGCAACTTTGTATCACATTTGATAAATACTCTTAGAAGAGTAGGCATTTAATCTTTGAATATAGCGAGGAATTCAAAATTATTCGACGTTTAGATAAATTAATCAAAATAGGTATCTAATTTTAATATTGTTACGTGCGTAAAATAGTCTTATCTTTTTGGACCTGTTGTTTACTAATAGAATTGATTTGGTTCCCTTTGAATCACGTGCCAAAGCTTTCATGTTGATTTGATTATTTTGATGGGTGCATCAATTGCTATTTGTTTAATTATGTTGGGATAGAAAGTGGATTATGCCAAGGCAAAGATCAAATTTTGTAACGAATAAGTAATGTGTATATTATATATTAGTTAATTTCTGTGGCTCTGCCCACTTCAGACAAGTTTATCTTGGTAATCTTGGTTAATCCAGGTTATTAACCTATTATTAACCTGGTTATTAATTTGTGTGCCAAATTTCAACGAAATCAGACCTGTTGTTTTTGTGTGCAAGAGTACATACATCCTCACCAACTTACGCATTAATAATATTAGCAAGAAATAGAAGAATAGAAAAAGATCCATAAATGGATCTTTACAATGGAATTTAGGACAGAGAGTAATTGACAACGTAAGGCAAGGCAATAATGGCATATCATTGCCTTCCAAATATAACTCACCTATGTAACGAAAACATAAGTGTAAAGTGTTGTCACTACAATTGATTTATATAATATGCATACATCTAGCAAATGATATACAAATATCGTTCACCTAAATTAAAGTTATTATCGCTCAAGGACAACTTTAATGAAAGCTAGATAAAATTAGAGTCCTAGATGAGGTTAGTCGCAGACGCATGCTACTTGATAGGAGACCGATGGAAGGTTTCATATAAGTAATGCGCTTTTATCACTTCAAACCAGAACATAGCAGTCTAATACAGTTGTTATAACAAAAATAAGTATAATGCTAACCATAAAGAGTTCTACCACCTTTAAAGTGGGGGTGGAAGCCTATAAACTCTTCAATTACGATGACATTGTTATGAAATATGTTATGTACTTTCCATATTTTATCAATTATGGCCGTTTACGAAAATATATTAACACTTTATTCCACCGGATACCACTAACTACTGAAATGACCTTGAGAACTTTAGTCACTCGATTGACCAAGTGCCAAATAAAATATTATCTCTTCAGAGCAGGTAGTTGGGAGTTCTTGTTCAAGAGTTATGAATAAACTTCCACGGTGTTTAAGGTCGTCTATCTCTAGTTAATGGTGCTGTAACAGTTAATAATGAAAAGTTATTATTGTTGCATTTAAATTATATAACTTTTAAAGATTATTTAACATTAGAGTAAGAGCAGCAATAAATTAGCAATCGACAAATTGATAATTTATTGTTGACCTTGACCTACCACCTAAAAATGTCAATTAATTTTTTTTTTTTATAAAAACAAAACCTAATTTGCAAAAAAATGTGTGCTTTCATTATAATTTATAAGCACTTTATATTATTGTTTGTTTGTTAATTTACATTAGATATTATATAAATATCTTTTGGTAAAAAAATCTCTCTTTTTTTCGCAGACGTTGTATTTTAAAGATCTATGTCTTTTTTCACAATTAAGATGAGAATCTAAGTATACCTCAATATCTGTTAAGATGTAGATCGTGCCAAAGTAATGGACATACTTACACGCTCGAAAAACATTACTCTCCTTCTGAAGCGGTCGTGTAATAGACCATTATAGATGTGTTTAATAAGCCTTACCTCAATCTTCAAGTGAACGTAACAGTGTTACAAAGTTATCTAGTTTGCACCAGCTTATGGTTAAATAATGTCCGATCAATATTATCTTCTACTGCAGGTTTGTTGAAAGTTCTTCAAAGTTATGAATCATAAACTTCACCGACATATACGATTGTGGCCGTCGCGGGCAATTTTCCGGTGATCGACTGCAGAATAGTCATGTACGTAGGAATTTGGTCTATTTTGATTCGGAGAAAAAGGCAAGTTCTTAAACCAAGTAAGTTAGTAAACATGTCCTAGAAATTTAGTTGTTAACCTCTAGATCTGCAATCTTTTACAGTAATAAAATTAATTTGATGTGTACGTAAAACTTAAGATATCTATTAAGATACAAAGGTGAATACTACATGGATTTATCTTACGAAATCAGGTATTTTTATGTGTATTTTCATTCATTCATGTAAAATAAATAAAGTAGCACCTCTCTATATCTCTGGATCATTTACTTTCTTACGCGGATGTTGTCGACTAAGTCATAAAAACCAGAATATGAGTACAGTATCTTCCTATGTAACATTAACACCCACTGCAATCACCAAGTAGTATGACGGGCGCGATATATATTGGCAAAGACCCCATGAGAAAAGACCTATAAAGAAAATATAGGATAGGATAGGATACTATAGGATTTCAAACGTGATTAATAGTTCACCACGCTGGTCAAGTGCGGACTAACATTTAAAAAAAAATTAGGGGTATAGATTTATCTACGGTGTTTTCTTGCACCAAATTTACTGATATGAAAATTGCGAGCCAGGATTCCGTACAGGTTAAGTAAGGTCACAGCAGAAGTGCTAAGCAATCACTGCTTCTTAAAAAACCAAAGTAAATCCAATATAAATCGCACGATATATCGGCAAAAGACCGTCTAAACTAAAAGCGCATTACCATATTTTCGATTCCCCTATCATTACCGTCCGGAGCACGGAACGTTCCAAAGTGCCGCGTCGAACATTTCGCTGGGATCTGAAAATTTTTACAGATGTATTACGATGTTGGAAATGCTTAGTTTTATGCTACGTGCGCAAACGATCAGAATTGATGATAAGTTGGAGTAAAATGTTAAATTTAAAATAAATTAAGGCTTTTGTAATGAACTGATTCAATAGTTATTTTGTCGACGAATTTTCAGAAGCCTTTTTAGGTATACTTTATTTTTTATTTTTCTGTAGGGACATTTATTCTTTTATCGGACTGATGTTGCATCACAGGACTGCGATGTAATACGATCGTCGTCAACCCATTTCTATTCTGTTAGGCACGGAACTTCTTTTAGATTGAGTGTTTCAGGCCATATTCCATTGCGCTGGTCAAGTAAGAATTGGTAGACTCATCACACTTTAAGAACGTTTTTTCGGAACTTTCGGCGTGTTTTCCTTACGATATTTTCTTTCAGCGTAATACAGTGATAATAAATTTCTAATATGCAAATCTTATTCATCAAAACAGTGGTGCGTGCCTGAGATGGAACCTTGAATTGAGAGGGCAAGTTTCAACCAGTCGGCTATATACTACGATCCAACTTTTTCTAATTATATTTAATTTCGTTCGTGATCTTGCACGACATATACAGAAATAAACCCAAATTTTGATATCCTTGCTAAACTTGTGAACACTTAAGAGCACAAGCCTGTGTTCGGTCTTACAGGGATACATAAAATAAGGTTAAGTTGAAATATTACAATGACTTGTTTAAAGAAGTTTCTTTAACCTAGCAAATTTTAGCACAATTATGTTAACGAATAGAGAGAATGTTATGTGGCTTGTTAAAACAATTAAGTTAATGAATAGAGATAATGTTACATATGAAGTTATAAAAGTATTGTTTTAGAATACAAAATTGCACCACAGCTATGTGTGGACTCTCGTTTCTCTATTAATATTTATGTTCCTTCATCTTTAAAGGTCCGCAGCTGGTCAAAAGCATAACTCGTTTCCCAATAGGCACCACTTTGAAGTTGGGCCCTTATCATCATGTCATTTTCTCATCTTCTTTTTTAAGGTTGAGGACCTTAAAAAAGAAGATGACTATCTGGTCAGAAACCATCTCATACTCCTATCCTATCTCATACTACTATGCCACCTCCATCTCCATTCACCTAGATATTGTCTATAGAGACATGCATATGTAAAAGGAGATCGAATAGTCGATGTCCTCTCTTTTCTATCGATTCCATGAATTCCAGTCAAGAAATTTAAAAAGCTTTTCTTTTGTCCGTCTACGAATGTCATTACCAAATTCGCCAGAATTCCTAGTATTATTTATCGCTACTTAATCCGACATTGCAATTTTCGTGCAAGCATCGTACGAGCGCACTATTCAATTGTTTCCCATCCATTTTGTATTCGCCTCGGCTGGCCACTATTACCTCATGACATTAGTATTTAGAACGGTTAGCTGAGATATCATCTCCATTGTATTATGTATATTAAGGACGATATGAGGGAATTCCTGGTTTAGCTGCACATTTTGACTGAGTTCTCAAGAAATAATTGTCTATTCAGGGTACTTAGGCTTTTAAAAAACTATCGCGTTAACTAAATTGAATACGGTTTAATTCAAATTTATACTCATATAAAACACATGCGTTCGACGATTATGTCATATATTACAGATATAAGTGTGTGGACAAAATTTTTGACTATGTTAGCATTTAGGAAAAAAATATTTGTGTCATAATCATTTATTATTAGGATTGTCTGTGCTGTGGGTTCTAGAGGCATATGGCAAGGTCCTAGATTAGTTTATATAACCCGTTTATACCGAAATTGTACACGTATGCTCTGGTAGATTAAAATGTGCTACATTATGTATTGGTGTTGTTCTACTGTTCTGATGTACTAGTTTGCAACGCTGCTGCGTTTACTTTCGAAGACCTTCGTGGCGGAGCGGTCACTATACCGGTCTGATACGCAGTGGGTCCCGGGTCCGATCTCCGGCTAGACAGAAATGTGAGTGATGAGTTTAGATTTCTGTTATGGGTCTGGATGTTTGTGTACTCGTCTTTGTGTGTCCATGGCACCCACGACACAGGAAAAAATCCTACTGTGACTTACTGCTGTTTTCTTGTTTGCAGGGTGTAGTAAGAGAGATGCTTATACGAAGTTTACCAGAGCTTCTTTTTTTAGAAAAAGTATCTAATACTATCTGTGGTTGATTATAACGTGAGCGACAAAGGCTTACCATAGTGGCTAGATTGTTTACTACCTAATTAGTATAGAAATATAAAATATATATGACAAAGAATTAAACTGAAAAATTATGTGATAAAATTATTATTGTTAGAATTAATTTTACTAATATTATAAATGAGAAAATTTGTGAGGATGTATGCGTGTTTGTTACACTTTAATGCAAAAACTGTAAGTCGGATTTCACAGAAATTTTGTATAGATGATATAGCGGATAGTTTATGACTTAAATTAGCTCATGAGACACTCTTTATCGTGTTAATCCTCTCAGACCGAGACCTATTTCTCATAGAGTGAAAATTATGTCCTTCATAGAATTGCCTTAAAATGATCTCTAGTTGTTGAATACATCGTATTTTTTTATGAAAATTAAGTTTTTTTTGTTGCGTGCACGCAACGTCAGGCGTACGCACACATGCATGTTGAACTATCAGTTTTTTTTTAATTTATCCCACAACAAATACATCAATACATCATATCAATCTTCTATTTGAATGGATATAACGTTTGAAATATTAAAAGAACTGTTGACGAATTTCGTTGTGACACGTGAGGCTGTCACCGTATTCATATTGACATGATAAAAGCGGCTTTCTTTAGGGTTTAAGACTATCAATAGCATCAACTGATTTGCTAGATAGAACTACGCAGTTAGAACTCCGAACTTATGGACTGAGGTAGTTTTCGGAAGTCTCGAAGTGCGTGGAAGCAACTCCCGGTCCGAGAGGTTTAAACCTGCAGCGGGCGAAGTCGCGAGAATAATATAGTTTATCATCAGGTTATCTTCGCGTGATAAGCAGCAGAGGTGTGGGCGCAGACTGGCTTGGTCTATAGGTAAGCTGATTGGCTGATATTATCTCATTGTACTATGTTACCAATAATATTCGTAGGCGTGGCATTACCTCCTTAGATTTCGCATCGACTTAATGCTTTAAACTAAAAGTGCTTAAAAGGTTATTTTTGCAGGTTTGTTCATAACGTTAAGTTTACAAACCTTATGATATCAATGAATACCTAATACCGTGACCGTAAGTGAAGTAGATTCGGGTATCTACTTCACTTCACTTCACTTAAGAATTTTTTGTGACTTAAAAAGAAACGTAGCAATGTAGCAATTTTTTTTTGCCTAACAACCTGCAAAAATTTGTTAAATCTCCTTATTTGAAAGCTGGGATTCCTGGAAGATTTTGTGTTAATTCCCAGAATATACAAGAACAATTTTATTACCTGTTTATTTTTTGTGGGAAAACTGAATTCAATGATATTTCGTGTTTTCAGAATTTATTTAAACTTTTGAACGCAGATCGTCTTAAAATTTACATCTTAATTACTTAACATATTTATTCTTCTTTCTTTTCTTATTTTCTACAAATATTTTTCGATACGACGTAAAATAATAATAATAATATAGTGTTATAACGGTATAGGTATCTGATTAGTACGGTCAAGGTGAGACTATACGATGGTGTCGGCGTTCTATTCCTAAAACAAACATTCCCTTATGCAAATAGTAGTAAACTTAAGCGACTGACACTCATGCTCCCGGATACGTCTTGGGGACTTTATGTCTGATGAATGCAGTTGGCCTGTCTTCGTGAAAGCTTGCACGTACTAAACATACGAGTATACGAATAAACAGAGTACTGTAGGAATTCTAATAAGTGATGCGTTTTAATGGCATGTAGTCGCTTGCGGTTTTTCTTAGGATTTTGATGGCTGTCGCTTCTTGAAAATATCGTTGGACCGCTAAGTTTTTTGTATATCGTTGATAGTTTTGGGGGTTGCGACAAATTGGTGCATCGCCGAATTCGAAAAAAGTGGGTTTGGAATATCCTATTTAACAATATTTTGATGCGCTATTAATCCAGAGAATTAAGTTAACGCTTAGGATATCTCCCTTACCACACCCTACAGACTAAAATACAGTAGCGCTCAACGCTGGTGTTATCTGGCAGAAATAGATGAGGCGGTGGTGTTTTCGGAGTCGAAGGGTATTCGACAGGGAAGTCGACCTTTAAACATGTGCCATTTTTGAATTTTAAGAAATGACGGATTTTTAAAATCTTTGCATATTAATTTAAGATATTTTTTAAATAAAAAGTGCGAAAGAATTCGAACAAGTGTGCTTCATTAGTAAGCTAACTAACTAGAAATTAGAGAAGATAATTCGATTATATGGCTTCAGACAAAATCTGATTATTCCTGTAATAAACATCTAAAAGATACTTTACATAGTAATGAAAATAAACTAAAAGATAATCTTACATTGATTCAAATAATAAAAATCATTACATATATCTTGATAACACTGAACTTCCGTTGGAATTTGAATCCCCATATTTGCAATGACGTTCAGTGTCAATATATGTACCTACTGAATTAGATATTTCTAATACAAATATTATATTTATACGATTTTTTTTCGAAACTAAGTCCTGAATTAAATACATAATCGTGGGACAATATTGCGTTTATGACCCTTTCAGTACATATCATCCTTAAAAAATAACTTTTTTTTAAGAAATAATTATAAAATTTTCAACATAAGCAGCTCCTAATCCTTAAGAGTAAGCTTATAACCTACTCTACATTAATAACCATGATATTCTAATCGATTCGCAAGCTAAACCTGTTTATCGATCTAATGCATTCGAGCGACTCTATCCAGGATCCGCTTGGCTCGGTTGGCCCGCTTGGCTCGGCACTGACTAATTGGTGGATTAGTTGGTCAGATGACCTTAGTGTCAGGTCATCTATAAAAATTTAAATTGTGATAGAAGGTAAAATTTTGGGTGTGTAACTTCGTAAGAGTACCTATTCTTACGAAGTTGTACCTACATAGGTTTGGAAAACTACTAATTAGCTGAGTTGCCATTAATTTTATAATACATAAATAGCAAATAACCATGTTACTGTGAGATGACCCGCGTGGCCGAGCAGTTACCATACCGATCTAACGCGCAGTAGGTCCCGGGTTCGATCCCCGGCCAGACAGGCA
>DWNE01001077.1:0-23689 GCA_018249875.1 Cecropterus toxeus | reverse complement strand
ATTCGTGTTTGTGTGTCCACGGCACCCACGACACAGGAGAAAATCCTAGTGTGGGGCTATGAGTGTAGAAAGCGTGTTTTTTTTGTATAATAAGTAAAAAAATAAATAAAAAGGTTACATTTTAAGTAAAAATAAAATTATGACATATTACTATCACGTACTGTAAATTAAAAATTAATAATTTAAAGTAGGTATAACTTTACGATGATTGTGTTGTCATAGTAGATAATTGTACAGTTAATTTTTCTATTGTGTTTAATATTTTAAAATGCTAATAACTTCAAACGCCTCATTTTATTTATAAACACGTTAATACAACTAATAATAAATAATTTTATCTAACGCCTATGTTTATTCCTATGCCGATAAAATTATTGTCTATTAAAAACTAACATAATAATCGCAAAACTGACTCAGAATGGCTACATCGTAATCGGTGATATTTTATTTTACTGTAACATTATTTATCACAATTCATATTTTATAAGTATGTCATGTAATTGAAATGAAAAACGTCAAATTTAATGTAATTTTGGTTGCTAGTTTAAGGAAATCTTATTAGATTCTTAGGTCGTCATTCACCTTCAACCTTGGAATATTTTTTAAAAAAGTTTAATTAGTTTGGTTTAATGCGATAATATTTTAAGTTTCGAAATAAAACTTCCGATAACGATGGAACGTTGATATGATAAGTCGGGGTTTCCCAAAGTGAGCGCCGGAAGACGATACGCACAGTTTGCACGCGATTGTTAATCTTGAATAGAGCCGTAATATTTAGAAAAAAAAGGTGACTTCATATTATATTGCTTATTTTTCACGTAATCTATTTCTCTTCATTATTACTCTGTTTTATGTTTTGATTTATGAATAAGTAATTTAATGTGTGCTAAGGCTTTATAGAAGCGCCGATATTGTAAGGGAGTCACGAAAATACTAACTGGGGACTAGTACTAAGACTGAGTTCAGTTTCCCAAGCTCAGTGCTCTACGTCACAAACGAAAGTAATACTTTTTCGCAATCCTATATATATTTTTCTATATAGAAGCAAGTGAAATGATGAAGCGATGATCGTCAATGTTCTTACAAGTACCCGCAACCAAATTACGAGCAATAAACATACCCATCGTGCAGTTTTTGCTGTTTTTTCCGGGGCAAGTAGAGACTCCTCTGAACGTACCTGGAAAGACATGAAAATATTAACACTAATTTATTACAAACGTCTTAATAGTAACACAATAATTAAATATTACATATTTCATTAAAATGTCAAATATAGAGTTCAAATTAAATGCCCATTATTATTTATTTCCGTTACATAAAATTCTAAACGAGTATCCTTGATATACAATTATAATCTTGAGAGGTTTATAAAAGTCTGAATCTAAACATAATGGCCGACTGTTACAAAATAAAAGGTCAAATTTCAAATGCAAATCTTGTATCCTACCTTTTAGTTACTAGACCTGGACACTATAAATGGATCAATTCAATGAAAGTTTTTCAGTTGTATCACACTTATGTCGTATTAATTTTATTTGCGGTTCTTTATTTTTGTGCTTCGCGTATCTATTACTTTGTGCTTTATAACATTTTAATGCCTTAGTCCCCAAAGTGGTCCAGGTCGATCGTAACGACACTAAGGACTGTCTAAGACTATTTAGACTTCACGTTTTTTTGGCGTCAGTTTAGATTTTGGCCATCAATTCATTAATTAACCAATTATTTTTTTTAATCGAAACTATTAATTTGCGTTTGGAACTCAGCTGCAACGTAAATTTACATACATAGTTAGATCTAATTATCACATTTTTTTGCAGAGTTTTGGCTATGTGGTAGAAATATAGCTACAGGGCATCCACAGGCATCAGCTAAATTTAGAATAAATAAAAAATAGTCTATGAAAAAAAGAGGAATACAAGAGACAAGGAACCTTTGTTTTAAGAATCGTAGTTTTAATATTAATCACGAATGAGTAAGAAATACTTTAAACAAAAATGCCATACCATGAGTTTAGTCATGTGACTTATGTTCGTATCTACTTTGTGTGGTTTTGTTATCTTTACTGATAGATAGTACAGTCATAGACGTTGCTATGAATGCTCAAAAGTACTTCCTAGTTCTCAGAAACTGATAAATATTTTTAATACTATTGACCTTTACTTTCCATTTTTTATATATTAAAGTAGCAACCGAGCATGCAGTCAACCTGATGGAGTGATCATGGACATCTGTAAGAAACTTTATAAAGAGCAGGGGTCCTATCTAAAGTCTATCTTTATATATATACAGATCTGTCCTCAGAAGCACGAAAGAAAGTTTAGAGAATTGTGATGTGAAAGTCATTTCCTTGTATTTCTTGGTAAATTGAGAGAAAGAATATTATCAAAATTTGTAATATGTTTCAAATAAGTAACCGTCATTCGGCTTACATCGTAAGGTGCATTATTTCTAAAGGTATCTGAAGCCATAAAAATAATGACAAAAAGTTTTTTCATGCGGCTTTTACCCAATTCTTAGGGCAGAGATGCGTTATCAAATCAAATGATTAAGATGACCGCCTCGTAAGGCGGACGGCATTCAGCATCTACCGAACTTCAAGAGCAGTTCTTGCGTCTCGGATCACGGTAAAAATTGGAGTAGTTTACCAATAATTTGTCAAGAGAATGACGGATCACTTATATCATCGACACAACATTAATTCAACGTAAGACTATGATTCATCTAAATGTTTATGAATGAATGACTCACAGTTCATTTACCTTTTCCTCAGTTATTCTTTTCTTGCATTTTATATCAAACCTAAACAGCTACCTTGTTGCATTGTGGTAAGTTCGATTATTGTTTGATTCTCTTACAAAACAATAAGGTTCATTTTGTAACACGACATCTATCAGCTGTTGAGTAGCCATTTTAAATTGGTGTCTGCATTCAATCTTGGATACAGCCCTTTTTACGTCCCACTGGTCTCTGGATACAGCCCTTTTTACGTCCCACTGGTCACCGGTCTTTCCAAAATCGAGAAGGCATGTGTTACCAATACCAATAGTGAGAATGAATACAAGATATATGTATGATAATATATAAAACTCATTTAAGCTATTAAATCTTTATAACAAAAATTGGTAATGGTCATCCGTTGGAAGATTTAAATTTAAGGTTCTGATAAATAAATATTGATTATTAGTCAAAGTTTTATTTAGAAGCCCACGAAGGAGTCGTTAATACTTGAAATAAATATATTAAGTCGCTTTAATTCATAAATAATCCAATTTGTATAAAAAGTTTTATTCCCAAACGGTTTTCTTTCGCGGAATGAAGACTTTAAAGCTTTTTTACATTAAGTCTGATGTGACGTCAGTTGCTACCATTGCTATTGAAATATCGCGCTAAAGAATCTTTATTTCTCATAAAACATAATTAAATATATATTGTAACATACAATGAGAAACTGAAATGTTATGTACTTACTATGTATAATACAGCTAAGTTCGGCGAAATTATTTAACAGAATGAGAAATGAAGAGTGGGTTTGCATGTATGTATAAATGTGAATAAGCTTGTGTGTGTGGGCATATGTATGCCAATATGCATTCAACATATTTATTATCGTGGTAAAACTGCCAGTTCGACTTGATGTGAAGTGTGAACTAGCGAATAGACATTGTCTATAATTTCATATTAACTACACATTGTCTATGAATATGACGCTCGTAAAATTTCCTTACATAGTAGGTCTCCTACATATTACTTGCAAACTTAATCAAATCAAATTAAGATTATTTGATTTAATAGTGCAGAATATCGAAATAAATATATGTATATGTACATCCTGATCAACATATATAAATAGCCTATAAGTTGACCACGTAAATAACCTACATCCACGCAAAATTTCATGTAAATCGGACCAGTGGATTTTGCGTATTTGAGTAAGAAACAGACACGCACCATCTCGTTTTTATATATTAGTAAAGCTATAGATTTTTGTAAATCATTACATATACCTTCGAATTTGACATACATATAGTTTGAAAATATTGTAAAGAGGTAATATCCTGATTACATAACATTAGTTTTAACTGTTAAACTTTTACAAGCAGGAACTAATCGTATTTATAATGTTAAGTAAATACACTCAATTTTAATTGTTATTAATCAAGTTCCTTTGAAATTTTTATTGCACACGAAGCTGATAGGTAAGTAGTTTAAATCGTTTATTTATATTACTGACTATTATGGGCTTATCTACATGCCTGTATAGAACAGAATTTCCGGCATAATAATATCTACATACACGTATGTATGATGGTGCTTTATGACAGTTCATGTGGTTTGGACACTTTATTTGGCTAATATCAAATTTAAACTAATTAAAATTGTACGTTTTTGTAAACCAACTCTCCCTAATATATCGAAATATTGTGAAGATAGTGTTACAGTCAAGTTGGATATCTACCTATATCAAAGTTACCGATTTCCTTGCAACTTTGATTAAAACTGGTTTTATAACTCTATTTTCTACAGAATAAGAGTTTAATCTAAAGCCCAATTTTCTCTTTAATTCTTTTCTAAATCCCCTAATATATAGTAAAAAAAAAAATCTCGGTATAAAAGAATATTTATTGTTAGCAAAACATACAATAAGGTTATTCCATTATTTTATGTTTAAAAAAATCTGAGAAAATCTTTCAAAGTTACCCAACTTGACATTACGAGTTTCAATAAATTTATCTCAGTGGATGACATTATCAACGCCGTTGTATGCCGTTATATCAATTGTATGCCATTAAAAATAATATAATAGATACAAAGTTCTAACACTCAGGTGCTACTTAAGTAAGTGCTATCTATATCTAAATGCTTCATTTGAAATTAAAAACTAATTTCATCAAGGGATCATTGAAGAATCAAGCTTGTTTCGCGGAAATCATCAAAACTTTGCTATATATGAAAGAGAATTTGCGCGTCTTAGACAGATTACCGCATTTTACGGTCATTAGAGCCAGACGCGCATTAGGACGCGGAGGCGGTTCAGGGGTTCACGAGTTAAATCGCCGACGGTCAATAATTTCGTTTCAAAGTACGGGCAATTTAATTCAGCTTAAGAGACTGTGCGTGGGCACATTGCATTGCAGCTCATAAGTGCGTTATAAAACTCGATAAGCGTCGCGACAGTAGGCGGCCGGAAGAGTCGAGTGGCGAGTGTTAGTGGACTTCCTACTTAGACCGCTCGACGTTCGACGGAAGCGCTATTTTTGGCGCCCACAGCCGCTTCCTCCGAGGAAAGTTCACTTGGTGAATACAATACTGAATTTGATTAAACTTATTTTCAGCTCAGTGTATTCCTATAGAGATATTTGTTCATTGATCACAAAGAGACTTAATGCCTTAAGAAACAATAATACTTTAAGCATCCTAATTCATTTATTTTACTATTAAAACATTTTCAGATGAAACCTATTTATTATACAGAAAACGTATAACATATATTTCATTTTACCTATAAGTATGTATATAACACAATTTACGGTTTTGTTATATTTGATTCGATGCGACAACAGCTGGAAATAATTTGAGGTAAACATCATCAATTAAAAATTTTCGAATGTTGTTTAAGATCAGATAATTATGTTGAATTACATTAACCATAATATTCGATTTGATGAGCGGAAATTAGCCAATTAAAATGAATACATAAATTATACCGACGTATCGCATTTGGATAACACGTTGGCGTCACGTTCGTAGGCTGCAAATATCGGAACATCTGACATAGGTACAATACAAAAGAGCGGAATTCCATACAGCATTTTTAGACCCACCCAACGATCCTCTTATAGTGTTGGGAGCATGCGAGGAATGTTTGGACTTTGGACATTCAACTGCGGAACACACAGGAACACGAAGCGAGAAAAAAGTTGTGAATTCATGTCAGTATTTGAAAGTGTTATCACTTAAGATTTTTATGATAATATCGACTTTATCGATATTATATCACCTGATTTAAATATCCTTACCACTTTTTACGTATATTTAATTAATAATTTAATAAAAAACATACATAAAGTATTTTTGTCTGTCTCATTTGGACTTTGGACATTCAACTGCGGAACACAGGAACACAAAGCGAGAAAAAAGTTGTGAATTCATATCCATATCTGGAGTATCTAAGCCCTCATTTCTGAATTCCAGGTATGTTTGTAGTACACAATATATAGATATAATTTTACTTGTGTTTCTTAACTATTCCGAATGACAATTTGTCTGATATCAATTATCACTTAAGATTATTATGACAATATAGTCTTTATCGATATTATATCACCTGATTTAAATATCCTTACCACTTTTTACCTAAATTTAATTCATAATTTAATAAAAAACATAACTAACATAAAAGACGGAGCAAAATTGATTCACGTACTAAAATTAATTATAGTAAATCTATTTTTTGTTCGTCCCATATGGATTGTTAATTAAAACTAATGAGTCAGCTGACAAATTCTGCCAAAGAGTTAAAACCCGCTATACAGGAAGATGCCGAGAGCATTCCATACGGCATTCTTCGATCCTGTCTATCCCTTATTGTTCCTGGCACGCCAGGAATGCTGGACCCAACCCAGGTGCGGACATCATTGTGAATATTGGTCAGACACATTTTTTGGGTATGCGTCAATATTAATAGTAATGGTGAATAAATAAGCAGATTTTCTAAATAAGACTTAGATATTTTTAACTTTAAATAAAGTTTGTTTATATAAGGTTCGTATATACATATAGCGTAAAAATGGAAACAACAAGTAGGATATAAAGGATTTTTTAAAGTTTACTATCTGGGGCACGGCAGTCCCCCCGCCAAGTCGAGCTCTTTTTTTCCCTTAAAGTACAAAACTAATATAATCTTCAAAACAGAGTCTAACAGAGCTTTCCTTCCTATTTCATTCGTGTTTGACGTACATTTTCTGACACTTATTCCCTCATTTTACGTAACCCTTTCAATGCAACACCTTGCATGACGTAAGTTGGTTTTTATTAAGTTATTATGATCGTGACCCAGTTCAAGTAATTTTAAGGACACTCATATATCTAAATTAACCCATTGACTGCGCGTGGCGCCGGAGCACATTGATTATCGCATTACAATCTTGATGGCATTAATAGAGTTTATTGTTAGTGTGATGTATGCAGATGGATTCACGAGAAATCTCTTGTTGGTGATGATTGCACTGATTCATTCAGTGGTTATATAAGAACACCCAAGTTGAATAGTTATTTGTTACTGTTCTGGTGTTTATTATAATGTGACATTTGACGACCCTCGTGGAAATGCGGTCACCATACCGGTTTATCACGCAGTGCGTCCAGGTTCGATCCTCGGCCAGACAGGCATCTGAATGATGTATTTAGATTCTGTTCTGGGTTGGGTGTTTGTGTGTCCATGGTCCCCTCTATACAGGAGAAAATCCTTATGTAGGGCTATGAGTGTAGAAAGTGTTAATTTTAGTTTGGTCAACAAAGGTTAATTTTTAAAAACTTTGACATTAAGTATGCGGTTCATTTCACACTCTGATCACGATTTTACTTCCATATTTATTTTTATGCGATTCTTACCTATTCTCGCAGATAAGTATACTTCTTTTAAAAAGTTTTTGATTTTAGGGCAATGTAAAATTTATTCACAAAATTAAAATGTTCCCAAAACTACGTCGACGAAAACGATTTAATCCTCGATGCGTCAATTAAATACTAATTTTTATAGGCAATTAAATGAGTACTTATTATTATACAAGGTGTTTGCTATTACGATCATTAATTCGACTGACGGCGCATAACTAAATTTTTTGTGTATGAAAAGATTTTGTGGGTCAAAAATAATAATTGTTTTTTTTTTTTAATAAGGCAATCATGAAATTTGCTTTGATTATCTATAGAATAGGTAAGCGAAGAAATAAAAAAGAAAATGTTTTAGTCTACATACTGAATATCATTGCATAATGTTATGTAGACGAAGTATGTAAGGATGTATGTAAATATCTTTATTAGTCTCTTACGTAATAAATACTCATTGATTTGGCTGAAATTCGACACATGTATAGTTTATGACCTGTGTTAGATACATGTAATACACATGGGATACTATTTACCATGGTAAATGACCGAAGCAGGCGACGCCGGAAGTAAAAGCTTGTATAATACATAACAGTTCGATAACAATAAAGTTACATTTTTTTACAAAGGGGAATGAATATTTCTACAGCTTTTCAATAGCTGCGTGTGCTAGGAACATTCAACATAGCAAAGGCTCTACAGGGCCATCATAAGCGTGTATCGACGTCATCATCTAACTGGTTATGTTTTTATTTCCTCGACATATTACAGCCACAAAACCCTGACCTATTTAGAACACAATAGCATAAGTATGTACCTAACTAGTTTGTGGTGTAAACAGTGAAACTGCACATTGTAATGTTCAGTGAATGCGCAGTGCCCTCTTATCAAAACGCGGCGATATCAAAGGGAAACGTATATAGAATAAATGGATGCCTTTCCTAACAATAACAAGGTTTAAATTCATTTGTTGTTCTCCACAAACAGATGTGGGAACGATTGTACCTACCCTTTAACCTGATTGCGCGATGTGTGAATCTCGCCTTTAAGGCGGCGCCTTTCAATACAATCTGTATTTTCAATGCGACCCGACGCATTTGTAGGTCACTGATATTGCACAGGGGACCTTGTTCAACGTATATTATATTTAGACTGTACACGGCTGTTGCGTGTGAATATGGTAGCAGAGAAAACGCAATGTTCAAAATGAAATTAACGTTGCCTCAAAACTGATCGTACAAGAAGAAAAGAAATCCAACTAAGTTTCATGCGGGATTTTTCAGTTGAGGTCGTGTTTCGTACTGTTGGGAAGAAAAAATATGTTTCACAATTTCTTACTACTTCGGTGATACATATAATTATAATGGAAGTTACGCGTGTCCATATATCACATTTGCAAAATATAGTTTGTAATCATGTCAAAACAAAACTACTGAATTTAATTAAAAGTATGGAAACCTTAAGGTAAATTTTATTCTTTATTTCATTTACATCCATCTACTCTGCTACTATTTAAACATTATGTTACTTTTATTTTTATTTAATTGCACGTGAAACCGCGAGTCCGTGCTTACACGAAATAAATGAATACATTTCGTTTAAGTTCATTGGTTAGTTTGCTTTATTTCATAAAACGCCGAGGCAGTTAGTATATTCCTGTGAAAACAAATATATATAGTACGTAATGCCACTTCTGTTTAGCTAACCTACGAATGGTTTTCAGCTGTTTCACAGAACTCCACCAAGGTTGAGGTGCGAATATTTCTGAAGTAGGTCGGACTAAGTGGAACGGTGTCTTCGCTGAATCACACAGTACACGCGCAGTGACAATATTGTTTGAAGACATAATTCAGAAGACGTGAACACATTTTCGATTAGATCAGTGTTATAATATTTCATTGCGTAGCGTTGAGTGAATTCAATGCAAATAAATAATGAGTGCCTGTCAAATTCAAGTATTTAAGACATTAATGCCAAGTCAAGGTAAAGGCAGACAGAAAGAAATATGCTGCAACACAGAAACGGAGAATATTTAAAAAATGTTTAATCAATTCCATTATTTCCGTATTTTTATTTTAAATGAGTACATTAAATGTTCTACATAGTTTCAGTGTTATTGTAGTTAAGATTGGCTTGACGTTTTGCGTGTTTCTTGCAGTTTGAATGCAATGTTACAAAAAATACTCTAATAATAACAAAATATATTAAAACCCGATAGCCTAAAGAAGCTGCGTAGTTGCTCCATACTATAGGGTTAATGAAAAAGATGCATGACTCCAGAGCAGTACAAAAAGAACATAATTCTGCATCATTGCCATCACTTCTCTTTGTGATCCGCATTAATGCAATGACGAACGAGAATTATCGACATAAGCTTATCAGAATGGAGTGACGATGACACAATCACTGATAGAAATCTTTAGATCAACGAGGCAACATTTTCTAGATGTCGACTATATCTTAAAACAAAACACAGGTCACATCACGAACTCAATCAATGATCTAAAGAAAACTACCGAATACTGTAGAGTAGTGTAGAGTATACACACATGTCTGGACATAATCAGGCCGTTTTTACATGTTAAGAAAAAGGTGGTAAATTCAGTACGGTTCGACCGAAAAAAACAATTTCAACCAATTTTAAATAATGACACGTCATTATTTTATAAGATTGATGTAGCAATCGAGCATTCAGTCCCTCTCAAAGTATCACATCACTGTCGCCTATAGACATCTGTATCCAAGTCCATGAAGAACATGAGGTACTTAAATCCGATTACAGATGCGTCGCCACTATTGAAGACAAAGGTCTGAAGTAAGTTAACCGGTATGCGCACAATTACACTGAAATACAAACGGTACCAAGCCAGAAAAAGTATGGTGGTTCTTCTTGGTTACACTCAATCTCCTTAATATGTTACGGGTACTCACGATATGCGGTTTTTGAATTTCTTTTTGCCGATATTTCAACCCAGTTACATGGATCGTGGTCACGGCAAAACTGATGAACCGTAACATATTAAAATGTATCAATCCGCGATAATATCAGCCATAATCATATACTGATTCTACCACCTTTCTGTTATTCAAATATATGATTGGTGGTGCAAAAAAAACTGTTACTGATGTATACATGTTTTGTATGACAATACACTGGTCAAATTAATTACTTACCAAGTAAATAAATATGAATTTGGCAAAGCACTACCATGCTTTTTGCTTTTATGTTTATAGTAATTCTGTTAAGAGTCGTTAAAACATGTCGGGGCCTTCAAGCGGTATAAACACTACGGATATACAAGGTGGCCACTGACCTGTGACATATGGACTGCAGGCATTATAGTTAATATCGTTTTAGCATTAATTTTTTAATTTGATAGAGATATTACATTATAAGTAGCAATTTTATTTCTTACTTAACCTTCTTATAAGGCGTTCTTACTATCTTTGATTGGTAACTACATGAATATTTAATTTGTATTAAATATCTTTGAATATAATAGTATTCATTTTTGTAAAATAATGTCCTGTTTTGTTTCAACGTAATATAGCAAATTTAGCTGTATTTTTTTAGGTTCTAAGCTTTAGCTGAAGCAGGTACTTATGAGCAGACATTGGCTAACTTCCGGTCATTGCTAACATGCATTGTTTCGTTTTTTATATACAATAGATGTAGATGTTACCGTAAAAAGAAGCGTAACTCGAGTGATGTTCCGCTCAATGTACCCGCATTTGAAGTTTTAGTTCAACGTTTTCAAACCTTGAACCGGAAGCGTTGACGTCTATTGATACAGTAACCTAATTAATAAGAGACTGAATAATATATAATATATATTAATTAATTTATATAATAACATAAAGAGTTAAATAATTTATGTGAGTTCGTTGTCGTTATATACGATTCTTAAGTATACCATCTACATTAATCGATCTCTACATAGAGTCGATTGGAGCGAGTCAGAATACTAGTTCATTATTTTTCACCATCTTCGGTATCTAATGCCTTTTTAGAAGCTCGCCTGTCATTCCTTATTCTCACATACATCAAAGAACTGGTCAACTATTCTTTATTGTATTTATACGGTAAAGGAATTGTATCTCTACGTAGAGCAAAAGACGTAAGTAGGAAATAATTTTGTAATTTATTTTACGTAAAGCTGCAGGTTATTTAAAAATACCAAGTCGGTTCAACGAGGTAAACACACGTTCGTATTAAAGCAATTTTCGCCTTCACATTCACCTACACAAACATCGCAAGTCAATAAAGGATTGTTTTGTTTATAAAACTGAAACTTTATTCGTATAAGATGCTGTAATTACTACTTGAACCTACGCAGATACTTACGCGTACACAAAACCATCTTAGATCTAACAAAAAAAAGCGCTTTGTTAATATAACAGTCTAGTGTCATCTTACCTTCTTTGGGAAGAAAATTTTTGGTTTTCCCGTAAACGTGGAATATGAGGCCATGTTATCGACTTTCGTAACAACCATAATTTAGTAAAGAACACTTAATCCGGCACTAATGAACACTAGTTGAATGATAATTTGTAGTAATCTGCTCAACGTTTTCTAGAATTTTCGACGATCACGTGTCGAGAAATAGAGAACGAATCGTATATTAACGACCCCTAAATTCGTATTCAGATCACAAAGAAAGTTTTTTCCTGCTTAATTTTCGTCGCAGTAAGCTTTTAATCCTTGGACGCGGTGTCCACGTCACCTTATGTTAAAGTCGTTCACATCTACTTATTACTTATTATATTCACAATTTAAACCGTTAAACCTAAATTCGAACACTCATTCAATATCGCTGTCACATTTTAGTAATGACGCTCATTATTCACCGTCGAAACATATTACCACGCACAAGTATATTTTCAAACTGAATTTTCGTCCAGTTCAACTGTTGCTTTTATCAATTCATGCCGCGCGTCCCCCCCGCGCGTCTATTCGTCTCTTTCACTCATTACGTTATGTGGTTTTGCGAAAAGCGACGGCATTATAAACGCACCTCAACCGTGTTACACGTATGTACGTATAGTATAACATCCACACATGTACGAACTTGTACGAGACACGTTCCGTACATAAATACATACTATAATAGTCGTAGTGGTAGAGCCTTCTGTAAAACGTCAATGTCATTACATATGAACTTTTAGCGTGTAATTTATTATCTTGTGTCGATAATAGTCAACTGTCAATAAATTATAATCAATAACTTGTTTAATTAAATCGCATGTTCGTAAATAAAGGAATGCTTCGTGAAGTAGATGTTGACGTACATTTGTCACGTATTAGAAAACTCGCGTTTTAAACGAAAATATTTTGTTTGACTTTACTGAGATTTTACTGAGTTGCATTTTATGTTGTAATATTCAGATTGCAATCAAATCATATCTTAACCATACTATTAAGACTCTACATTACAATAAAAAGACTGCATATTATTTTATAACGTTTACTAATGAGGCGACGCCATCTTCACTCCCAGTCCTATCTTTTATTGCTATGTAAAAAACAAATTGTTAAAACAGAAAAAAATATATTTAACAAACAAAAAGCAAACCCGCTGATTTTCTTGCCAGATTTTCTCCGTTGTGGTCGTATTCCGATCCGGAGGTAGTGTAAGAAAAAATATTGTAACTGACAATTTGTAAGTGTCCCCGTAGGCCTATGCAAAATAAAGACATTTCATTTCATTTGGGTGCATACATTAATACCCTTACCTTGTCTTTGTTCCTTTGAGTCATAAAGAGATATTCTTCTTTTGAGCATGTGTGTTTGGGCGTGTATGTGTGTGCGTGTGTGTATGTGTGTGTGTGTGTGTGTGTGTGTGTCTGTACGTGTGCGTGCGCGTGTGAGTGTGTATTGGGTACTATCTATCTATATATATCTGACTATCTGTGAATCGAACCTCGAACCTTTTGCGTGTCTGTTTCTTAAGTAATAAACCAAAACGAAACAAACAAAGACTTATCATTGAGACGAGTATTCTTATCTAACTAAAATAGCCAAGGACTTAACGAGAATAACTCTCCTTGGAAACGAACAAAACCCAGATAGTCTAAACTTAGATTAGAGCGGTTGCAACAAACTTGGTTCTGATATGAACTAACTTATTCAACGAAGGCTTTTTTATTATATTTTTTGTAAAAAAATTGCAATCGAGCATTTTTTTTTTTTTTAATTTATTAATATGAACCAGCAAACGTCTGGCAATTAAGTCTCTCATTAATCATGTTTAGAATACTATGAACCCGGTCGAACTACATTGTTTCTGCCACCTGGCATATTTACCATGACCATTTACCATCAGATGGAGCATACAGTCCATCTGATGGTAAATGGTTAGATGTATGTATCTGTAAGCAACTTCAATTCGACCGGAGAGATACCACACCATACCTATTTCTTGCGTTTCAACAATAGGGTTTAGTTGCCGGCTCACTTACAATGAGGCGACCATCTTAGCCCTCGGATAATTATGTCTCCCTTACCACACTCTTTAGACCAGACCACAACAACGCTCAACACTGATCTTATTAGGCAGATACGTAGCGGTAGAGCTTTCAGAGTTAAACTACAAAGATTTTTTCCCAAAGTAACTTATTTTTTTATATAAAAACGAAGATACTGAATTTTCTTTTTTTTACGTAAGAAAATAATGTAAAAATGTTCTCGAAAGCATTTCGAAACACTAACTTAGTCAATTTCCAGTTTCCTACTTATATTTCAAAGTGCACCATATATGTATGCGTTGTATCTCAAAGTTTATGTTTTGAGTACAAAGTTTTGGTTCGTAGTTGCAACTCCTCGACTACATACAGTACATGTTTCATACTGAAGTATTGTTAGTGAATTACTCCGGAACTATACTTCAAGTTGTTTGTACGTGATCAATACGGGTTGAAGTTTCTTGTTATGGAATTGAAGGGAGGTAATCTTAAGTTATGAGAGGCAGCGATTCTTTCAAAAATAAATATCTTGTACATTATTATTATGACATTGCATGGTTTATATTACATTGGTATACATTGTATATACATTAATATTATTTGGTTAGAAAGAGGTATTTGTAACTAATTCTGATCGATTCATTGATCGATTTTTCTCCCGCTTATTATGATACTGAAAGTAACATATAAAAATAAAAGAATTTTCATAAACAATTCGACCTTAACTTTAATTACGAATGTAACCCAACATGTTTTTCTATAACTCAAAATCGACTTTCCTTCTCTCAAAAACGGCTAAAATACAAGTTTACTCAAGTTGGTAAATTTCAAATATTTTTAAGTTGGCAAAAGTTCTACCGTTGGAAATAATTTTTAGGGTGAGGTATCTGAATATTGTAGGCAGCGTTTCAAAAACAAAGCGTTTTCTCGTAAATTAGACCACACGCAAATAACTTCCGTCGCCAGACAAATAGTATTGATTCCACGATGCGGACCGTTCAACGGGAATGGAAATGCATTCATTCGTTCATTCTAGCGTTATGACGTTCATTCCAGAGCTATTATTGTGATGAAACGTGTATTTGTGGAGTCATGTGCAATTATTCCAAGCGAATAGTAAGCGTTGCTTTGGATGTAACTTTAGGTACAATAGAAGCGTTATTTAAATACTCGAAACATATTGTTTGAAATCTTATCAGAATCTGTGTTTTGTTTTGTATTGTTTTGTTTTGAAATGCCAGATGTTTGATTTTTTTTCGATATTAACACATTTAAGCCGACACTTCTAACACTAGGCAGTATTCTAGAGACACTGTATTCTAGTGTACAAGTCTGCTCTAGCTCTAGACTGTCCACAACAAAGCTATAGAGTCATTTCTCATTTCGATCACGTGTTGTCATCTCGTCTTTCATCTCGGCGCATCGTGACCGAGAGGCTGATTAGAGTTTAGACAATGTAGTTGTGGACTATCAGTATTATTATGTTTGTTAATAACAAATTAGTAGAGTTTTTAATTCGTAGCAAATGACCCGACCATGGTAAATAATGTCTAATAGACATACATACATACAAACATATATACGTACATACGCTAGAAAAATATTATCCTCTTTCTTACGCAGTCGGGTAAAAAGCAATACAACCCGCGTGGCGGAGCGGTCACTATACCGGTCTAACACGCAGTGGGTCCCGGGTTCGATTCCCGGCCAGACAGAAATGTGAATGATGGGTTTAGATTGCTGTTCTGGGTCTGAGTGTTTGTGTATTCGTCTTTGTGTGTCCATGGCACCCACGACACAGAAGAGAATCGTATTGTGGGGCTATGAGTGTAGAAAGCGTTTACGTTTTAATATATACAAAATATACCTATATATGTATACAAAAAAATGTAAATACGTTAAACATATACAATAAAATACTATTTATACAAAAAAATGAAAAAATGTATTTGTGTATTGTTAGATACACAAATACATTTTTTCAAATATAGTTTTCCTTAAAACATACGAACTACGCTACAATTTACGTCAATAGAACCTCCAGCTCAATTATAAGTAAGAGTAACCTAAATCCTGTCTGGAAACTTCGCACCAGTAAACAAACAAATAAATTTAATAGCTATCTCAGTCGGACCGAATTTAAACTTTCTGGAACGAATTTAACTTTTATTCTAACTTCAAAGGGGACGAAGGACGGGAGCTTTTAAAGAGTTATATTTTAAAAGGATTTTTTAAGATTGCTTATTTTGTTTGCGAGAATTTATTTCGTGTATTTAAAGTAGGTGGAACCAGTGGCGACCGAATAGGTGCCACCACCTATTTCTACTGTGTAGCAGTTCTTGCGTTTCTGTGTGTATGTAAGGGTGTGTATGCCGGCTCACTTATATATGCGGCGATTATCTGAGTCCTTGAGATTAACACATCTGTGATCGACTTCCGATAGGATCAATGTTTTAAATGAAATTGCTTAAAGAAGATAGGCGGCAGTAACCACTTACCATCAGGTGGATGCATGCTCGTTTGCTACTAAAAATACTGATACGCAAACAAAATGCATACTAGACCGCGAAAGTACGTAACTATTACCGATAGTGATCAAACAGAGATTTACGGGTTCCCGTCGCAAAAGTTTGCCGTTTACCATATTGCAGAGTTTCCACGTTATAGTTTTATTTTAAAAACTGCTTCTCCCTAATTTTACGCATAAATATACTCACATTTTCATAAATACTGTATTACTGTTTTTAATTAATAAATGCACAAGTTTTATTGAGTTTGGTTAAGAACCACTCTTGTTTTTGATCGAGTCATACTGACATTGTGACCAGATCGGTCTGACGCAATGGGTTCCGTGTTCGATGTCCCGGTGGGACAGATATTTACATGATTAATTTTGGGCTGTTTTGGGCCTGGGTGTTATGTATTCCATTTTGGGACCCACGACACAGGAAAATAATCGTAGATCTATTGAGCTACACTCATAGCTATTGAGCTATGAGTGTAGAAGAGGTTAATATTTTTATGTCCTACTGTTGAGCGATATGTTATTAGATTTAGTTACAAATTCCATTTAGAACAGAGATTCTAGCTGAAGCCGATCATACATGTGTAGCCACTCATAAGCACGAAGTTGGTATGGTTTGGTTTCATATCAGCTGACATCCACGAAATCCTTCCACCGAAAAACAAACTGATTTACGCTACAAATAGTCTTTTATCCTACAACTAGATTAAACCAGAATATATCACGCTTCTCCTTAGTACATTAGTGGAAGTAACTAAAAATTAGTTGTCATTCGTACGAAATATCTGCATAGACATTCGTCAAAGTTTAACGACTGTCTAGTGATGAGCAGTATCGACGGCTTAAACTGATTAAAGAAGCACAAAAGCAAGCATAAAAACCAATAACTGTCAACCATCCAACTTGTGATCGCACTCGACATTGCTGAACTTCTAAAAACATATAAATACAACGATTCAGTGAAATAATCGAAAGTTTAGCAGTTCCCGGCGCAGGATGCCTTTTTTTTATACTTAAACCTAACGATAAGGCAGACGGGCTACCTGATGGAAAGTAGTCACCGTCGCCTATGGACACTTGCCACACCAGAGGAGTCGCCAATGCATCGCCGGCTTTGAAGGAGAACTCTTTTCACACCTTTTTTGAAGAGCCCCATGTTGTATGGGAGCCTCCATTATTTTCTTTTTTGTTTTTAGTATTGTTATTGTTATTTGTATTGTACAAAGCGGCAACAGATATACGTCATCTGTGAAAATTTCTTTTGTCTAGCTGTAAAAAAAATAACAAAAAGAAAAACAGCTTTCTACACTCATAGCCCCACACTAGGATTTTCTCCTGTGTCTTGGGTGCCATGGACACACAATGACGAATACACAAACGCCTCAACCCAGAACAGAAATCTAAATTAATCATTCATATTTCTGTCTGGCCGGGAATCGAACTCGGGACCCAATGCGCGACAGACCGGTATGGTGACCGCTCGGCCACGCGGGTCGTCAAAGAACATGAGATACAGATGACAGACAGACAGACGGACAGCGGAGTCTTAGTAATAGGGTTTCGTTTTTGCCCTTTGAGTACAGAACCCTAAAAACTGAGATCGTGTGGCTACTGACTCTAGGTCGTGATGGTCGAGAGTCGTGACAATTCTTTGGCAGAATAACATTACCCTTCGCCTTACCTATTCTCGTGATTAAAAATTGCATCGCAAAAATATGGTATAATACCATTTGAAGAATAAGAAGATTGTACAACAAAAGTCTACAAATCTGTGATTTAGACTAATACTATCGCAGAAATAATACAGATAGACTAATAAATACATTTTTATTTTTTATTTTACAAAAGTAAAATATTTTGTAATGATCTTTACATCTATTATGCATGTGATGTTAGCCTGTAAGTGGTCGTACATTTATTGTCTTGTTTATCATGTAACAACCATAGTTTAACCTTATAAAATAAAATAATATAAAATAAAATAAAAATAAAATAGAACAAATGAAGTTTGACCAGGAAAGTACCACCGCCACTATTTCTAGTGTAAAGCAGTGCTTACGTGAGGTGGAAGGTTGTCGTTACCGGTTCACTTATATCAAGCGACCATCTAAGTCCTCGGGAGTAGCAACGCATCTATCGACGTCAGATAGAACCCCTGTTCTATATGAAGGTGCTTACAGATGTCCATGGGCGGTACCACTTACCATCAGGTGGTCTGCATGCAGCAAAATTCGTAAGCAGCAGTAAATACCTCCGTGGCGTAAACATACACTTACGGACTGAACTTGCCTATCATTCGGTCGAGATATCGAACCCCAGCGAAATGAAAAAATAATTATTTAAAGTTGTGCAGTTTTTATATAAAAAAAATGTGACGCATAACAGAATAACAGAGAAATGTGACGCACAGAAAAATGTGACGGCAAATTTGTCATACGTAAATAACGAAGTTTCTTGAAAAACATGTCTACACTAATGTTATAAAGAGGAAAGATTTGATTGTTTGTTTGTTTGAATTGAATAGGCTCCGAAACTACTGGACCGATTTGAAAAATCTTTTACCATTGGAATCCTACATTATATCTGATGAACATACGCTATATTTAATAAGAGAAAAAAAGGGAACTGTCTGAAAATTTCGATAATAGAACCCGATGTACGAAAAAACTAAGCGTAGCGAAGCACGGGTAGTTCAGCTAGTAAATATTATTTATACAATCGAGCATGTTCATCTGATATTTAGGTTATATAATTATATAACCTATTATTGTTACAGTGCTGAGCACAGGCATCCTTCCAGTGTAATACGCATGTTACGCCTGCAAGTGGGTTTATCAACCAGTAGGTTATCAATATTATCATAACATTATTTGAATGGTATATCAATAAAATTTAAGTTTCTGTTACATGTTTGACATATCAGTTGTATAAAAATTTGATTAATAATTAATAGTAGATGCAGGCCATAAACATTTAACAACACATTAAAATTCATAAAATATATTTTAACTTACAATTTCTTAAAGAACTGTATATTTATTGTAAATAAATATAAATAACAGGTAATAAATAACATATATTTGTAATGACATCACCAGTTTCTACCAACTTCGACGGCGAAGTATTAAAGTAGCGAGCGACCGCCACTGAACTCGTTCGGAATTAAGAGGCGCTTTAATTACTCTGGGGTTAATATTATGTAGGGTTGTCAACTTCAAGATTTTATAGGTTGACTTTTAGTAGATTAATCAGTACAAGAACAAATGATTTAAAAGAAGTAATCGTGATCGAACCATAAGCTATAACTGTATAGTTCGATCGCGTATCGACCGCGCCCTTGGAAAATTTAATTTTTATGATATTCATAAGCATTACTAGGGGCACATATCTAAATATAACACATATCTAAATACATACGAATATGTTTTTGGAAAAGTAAAAATAATCACGATGACTTCTGAGATACATGTTACAAAGCTTATCATCCTGGTAATAAATTACTACCTATATATATCGTATATATTTTATTTTAAATAATTATAAACTTTTTCTAATGTTTTACTAATACTTTAAATATACTTTGTTAGGTTAACGTTACACATATTTTAAGTATTGACAGATTTTAGAAACAAAAACCTGGCATAATAATGTAAATTTTTGTCACTTATGCACACCGTAATGTTAATGGGCTGTTTTATCGAGCGCGGCATTTTTCTCGCTATATTCTCGTATTTACCACATGAGCATACATCGAGCACGTTCCTGGTAATCAATAACGTAATCTTTTTTTTTAGTACTTAGGACAAGAATACCTTCCTGCGACAAGTCCGTTGTTCTACGTACGACTCTTTATATAAAATTATTAAAATGTTATGATATCTATTCGTAACACATTAGACTCGCTTATCAAATCACAAACGAAACTTTTGATAATATGCATGTTTTGATAATGTGTTTCAGCCCTCGCATTGACACCGCGCTGCGAGAGATCAAGGTCGGGGCGTCGCAGGCTGTGGTCACACCGCGCGTTGCGAACGACAACGTGACGTGGGTTGCTCGCTTACTGCTGGACATGAGCGTATAAAGGCGAGGGCGGTTAAAGGATCCGAATCGCTCCCCTAACCATAAGCATGGGGAAGAGAAGAAAATTCTTTTAAAAGAAGGGCTGTTTTGTTTTTTCCCGACTGCGTCAGAAGAAGGGTAATGTTTTTCGAGAGTATGTATGTATGTCTGTTTGTTTATTTGTTTGTATGTATGTATGCTTGACAGATTGTGATTCATGACATATCATTAGAATCATCTTAATTTGTAGAGTGACGTAGGCTATGTAATTTTTAAAAATGGCGCGTAGAAATAGGGGGAATAAAAGGGGACGACAACGACGACGACTTTTTTATTATCACGACAATATGAGTATCCAATAAAAGCTATTAAATAGACCATCCTAAAAACATATATTAGTACTTTTATTAAACTATTTTGTCGAAAACTCATATGAAGTATTAAATTAGATATATCATTATAAAAAAAATCGTTTTACGCGGAGGAGTTTTTTGTTTCAGAATTTCAAACAATGTTATTAGTTTTAAGATACAGTTTATGCGCTTCTGAGGACTGGAAAGGTTAATTTGAATTCCACTATCGTAAGTTGTTTTTTAATTTTTTAATTTTATTTTTTTTTAGATTAGACTGGACGGAAAAATAAAAATCTAACTATATATGTATATTTCACCTAAAATATTATTTTCGCTTTGTTTAAACACTGACATTAATAATTTCATTACTTTCGATATCTAAACAAAACCACCGTAGCGCCGCTCTGTCCACGCCGTGAAAACCGGCTCAGTTATGGTTGTTTTATGTGCATTTTAAAAGTTGATAACTTTTTATAATACTAACACGTACAACTTTATTTCAAATATGTAACATGTATTTTATAAAATATTTTAGTCTTTCTAAACCCACTTCTGCTGCCTAATGTATTACGAATTCCATTTTAGCACATCGCTATTGCAATATGATTAACTTCTGCGGCTATCGGTAGATCTACCTATTAGATATTCAAAATATTTGGCAAAATCATGAAATTGGTGTTACTTCCCGTCTCTCTTTCTAAATTCTCATAAAATAAAGATTTTTTGTTACCTCGGAAATGACAAACCTTTTAAAGTTATATAAATTATTCTAATAATGGAATATTTAACTACTGGCATTTGATGACTAAATGTCTTTCATCTATTTATCAAATTTCAATAAGTTCTAACTTCATATATTTATTTTATTTTATTTATTTATTTATCATTTAACAAATATGTAACAATTTTAATATAATAACATTATGGAAACTACAGAAGTTTCTAATATCACTATATATGGTACGGTTAAAGAACACCTTAGTTCGGTTAAAGTTATTATCATTATTAAAATATATTAGGGTACCAAAACGTCTCTAGTAGAACCCGTATGAGTCCGGACTTGTTATTCGTCCATTTATCACAGTGTTATAGTTTTTTAAACATAATAGATAGGAACTTAATATTTTTACACAGTAAATACTATAACCACCATGATGTAAAAGAAAGGAAAAGGTTAAAAAATTAAAGAAAACGTTTTTTTCGACAATACGTGGCAATACACGTTAACGACGTTAAGTGGCGCGGAGCTCCGACTCGCATTTCAGAATTCTTAATCGTTCTTAATTTGAATGGCATGATGTTCCTTTTTCAGGCATTGTTTGAATGTTACGAATATCAGAGTAATTACAAATATTGCGTCGCCGGGACCGTTGTCTCCGCGGCACTTACCGTCGCCACTGAGTGGGTTACATGTTTTATTGCCACTTAGCTGCTCAAATGCGTAACACTGACACTGTTTATCAGATGTGGCGCAGTTTTCATAACGATTGCAACCCGCGCCTAATTACTTTATCACACCTCATTGTGAGAAGTTCAATAACGGTAAATTGTCCCAATATGGCATATGGACTTCATTCTAATCAGCTTGCATTAAAGAAGCAGATCAGAATGATATTTTTTATTTTTTACAGAAAGTTTACAAGGAGTGAATAGAATATAACTTTTTAAAAATGTTACAATAGTAAAAGTAAAATGTTAAAAATGCTGTTTCCCTCGAGTTTATATACTGTTACACAGGTTAAAATATTTACCCCTCAAGTTAAAGTCAATACCCCCTACAATAAAGTAATAATATAAATAAAATGATATTTAGCCAACTCAAAAGCGTGGTAAGAATAGTAATAGTAACCCAGATATAGCGAATTTTACTTGATTACTCCTTAAAAAATATTTCCCCTAAATTTAGAAAGAATTTCTTAGTGTTGGTATCACTGTTATTACGCACAATGACGGTAAACGGTGTAAAAATGAACCTACGAAAATATGCACAGCGGAATAATTTACAATAATATGTATTATGCAAATGCTAGCTATTAAACTTCTTCAAATGTGTCTAAATGTCCGCCGCTACTAGATACGAAACTAATGTAAACCCCAAAAGCCTATTTACGAGGCGCGAGGACGCCTTGCGACACCGCCGTCGCAGCCGCATATATATACACGATGCGGAGAGAGCCAGGACATCACTTGCCAACAATCTCCTAAGCACAACAACCACTAATCAACCACCATGAAAGCCTTCGTAAGTATTGTGAACAAAAATGGATATTTTACTCTAATAAAAATAGAATAAAGAACTAATTTAATTGAGATCATTTAATAAAAGTCGCAAAAGTTACTAATTGTTACGCAAATGTCGCTCAAATATTTATTATTTATATTACAAAGTATACATATAACGAATTAGATGACTCACATTTGAAGCGACCATTTTAATTCGCGAAACTGGCATTACATATGTGTTCACCTATCAAATAGGATTCTATATGAATTTGATTACAGATATCCATGAGGTGTTCCTGCGTAGGGGGTGCATACTCGATGACTACTCAAATCTCATGAAAAATGGAAGAAACTAAAAGATTGTTGTTAAATTACAGATCGTAACCGTCTGCGCCCTGGTGGCGTGCGCATCCGCCGGCAACGTGCGGGAGAAGCGCGGCTACCTCAGCGGCCTGCA
>DWNE01001076.1:0-23694 GCA_018249875.1 Cecropterus toxeus | reverse complement strand
CAGCGCGTGCCACGCCTCCGCCTCCATTATCTGGTTGTTTAGCTCCCTGACGAACGACACTCTTATTAACAAGTTTTTATCCGACTGCGTCAGGAGGCTAATGTGTTCGAGCGTATGTTTGTATGTATGTGTGTATGTATGCCCATTTCTTTGGCACGCGCAGCCCAAACGGCTGGACGGATTGTGTATCTATCACTATAGGTCTTTCGTTTTAGCGTCCACTTTCATGAACAAGTGACTATATTTTGTCCTAAAGTACTTATAGCTATAGTTCTTTCGATCTGACGTCTTATGATTTATTGAATGGAGTATGTCATGATAATGTGATTACGATAGGAGTTTCGGTCTCATGCCTTGCGATTTGAATAGTGTCAGGAAGAACAAGAATTTTAGTCTCGCCTTTTATGTTGGCGTTGTTCATCGGTAAAAATAGACTTTCAGGAAGAAATGTGCATGCAAACCTTTACGTGGATAAAAATGTACTTAAAATCTTTTAAATAGAACTTAATAAAAAAAATTACTACATAAAAGTGTATGAAATTTCAATAACCATGTTATGTTAGTCTTTATATGTAGGTCTTGTTATTCGGAGATCCATGATAAAAAATAAATAAATAATAATATTACTGCACCCCATGATAAAAAATAAATAAATAGATAATAATATTGGTGTGCCGTCATCTATTCAATCTATTACCAGCATGAAGCAATTTTTGCGTTTGCGTGAATAAGTGTGACTTCAATTTTATAAAATATAAGGTTGCTTCTGCAAGTTAAAGTTCTCGGTTATATAACTTACTTAGCAATGTTCTTCTGATGTTCCAAGCACGACACGGCCTGCTCCAAGTTGTTGAGAGCTATGTGCAAAGCGCCAAGTTCACCGTACGCCTGCGCTTTAGCCTCCGGGACTCCCAGCTCATGTGATACTACAAGTCGTTTTTCCAGACATACTAGTGCTTGTTGTAGATTGCCAACGGATCTGAAAATTTGATAGTTGAATTTGATTTTTGGAAATTGTATGTTTTTTATTATATGTACATTATATCAGAAATAACTTTCCTAATTTAGATATTATCCAAAATCAGTTCTTTAAATTCCAATTCACATCACCTAAGAGCTCAGTTAAGAAGTCTCCGTGGTATTTGTCAAAATTTGCAGATACTTTAATGCAAGAAGTTTATGTTGATTAGTTTTTTCGAGGAAGTTCCCAATATTGTCTTCGAGGGAATTAGCGAACCTTCCTTAGCTTTTATTCTGGATTCAAGCCAAGTTCGCGATTCGCAAAACTTAAGCAATAAATCATACTCAGTAGGTATTTTCTTTATCCCATTGAATTTATTTGATCCTTTTATCAGACATAACTTTGAATAACTTACTTATGACTGAGCCCAAGTCCGCGATAGGCTCGCTCCTGCTCTCTCGCGTTGTCGAGCTTGAGAGCGGCGGCGAGGTGCTGCTCGTGGCACTTGGCGGCCTCGTCGGGATCTCCGAGCGCGTCGTAGCAGTCGCCTAGAGAACCCAGGGCCCTGGCCTTGTCGAGCTGACAGGTCGGTGTGTTCACACGCTCTAGGATTGCTAGTTGCTGGAAGGAAGATTTTAGTTTTAGGGCCTCATGTCAAAATTAAAGGTTCTTAATTCTATATGTTATACAAGATTACTTGGCGGTAATACGTTATGTCATACTTGTTCATAACTAAAATGTAAACGCTGCATGAAAGAAGAGCTCGTAAAACCTTTCTTTTCGAAAATAAAACCAGTTAAAAGTGATTCTAAAGAAGACAATACTACTTTCTTTGAGGCAGGATATACAATTTACTAACTGCATGAACAAGGTCCCCGTAATTCTACTGACATCGCAATCGTTTGAAAATCGTTATAATAATAATGATCAAAATGTGATTACATTTTTTAGCTATTGGAAAAAAAAATCATAATTACGATTTATTTGAGCTGCAACTCTTTCAAATCAAAGACCTAACCTGCTCCAAGTAACCGATAGCGTCCTCATAATGTCCCATATTAAGCTTAGCAATACCCAGATTGCCATAAGCCTGTGCTTCCAGAGCGCAGTCCTGCAATTCCTGTGCCCTCTCAAGTTGTTCCTGAAAAGATAATGTTACATTACATTAAATATAAATGTACCCAGATTTTCCTATAATTTTGTAATCAATTTGGTATCTGTATTGTATATGTTAACACATATTAAAAGTTATTTGTAACAACGTACATCTTTTCATAATTCTGCCAAAGATAAGAGCACTGATTGAAAATCGACCACAGTTAGTACTCCCCTTAATTGTATTTAGAACACTTTTGACATTACACAGCATCAAGTGGAATATTCCATCAGTACATAAAGGATCTGCGCATAAAGTACAATAAGTATAACAAATCTAGCTTATCTATTTTGCTAACGTAACGTTACGTTACGATTTTACGTTACGTAACATCAATTAATCACTGTGTCACCAAAAGCAGTAGTATGATTTTCTCTACACCATGCTACTTAACATAGTTTTAGTGATCAACAGCAGTATTTTGATTAATCTAAATCATATTTATTTACGGAATTCTACTGATACGTCAATGGTTAAAATACAATATATTACGAAGAAAAAAGAAACCCGCTGAGTTTCTTGCTAAATCTTCTTAGTCGAGTTCATCTTCCAATCCGGTGGTAGAGTAAGAAAAAATAAAAAAAATTAAGTAAATGACAATTTGTAAGTACCCTCGTAGGCTTATACATAAAAATAAAGACATTTCATTTCATAAAGACGTTGACAGATTTGAGGGATTCCTCACCCGGTAACACCTAGCGGCGTGTGAGTAGTGTCCGAGCGCCATGTGCACGGCGCCGAGGTGCGAGTGAGCCCGCGCTTCGCCCGCGGCGTCGCCTGCTTCTTGCCGAAGAGTCAGCTCCTAAAGAACAAAGGGATCGTTATAGAGTTTTAAACTAATTCGCCATGAGCACAATCCATGAGACTGAGTCGAATCTATCTATATTATATCGCAATACATATATAAAATATCAATATTGATTAACTCCTTTAGTTCAATGACATTGTCATCAGAATTAAAGGTGCAGGTATGCGAAATTTCAGCTCAATCGGAATTTTAAAAGTAAGTTCAATTCAGCTTGCGAGATTTGACCTAAACATACTTACTTACATACAAACATTGCAAATTAAATAAAGCTTTTAAAATGGCATATTATAAGTACCCGTTTCTATTAAAACAAGGTCAATAACATTGTTTTAAATGTGTTAAATTTTGTTTCATAAGATTAAGTCAGCAACCGAACATTTAGAGCACCTGAAAATAAGTCACTACCGTCGAAAGGAAACTTTTAAGTTAGGGATTGGCTGTGATACCACCGGTCAAGATTGCTATCATACTAAATGTGCTACTGTACTTCAAACATCTTTAAGAGTGCTTGAAACAAGAATTGATGCAATTCTTGCAGTGAACAGAATTAATTCTACAGTTAACATCACTGTACTAAAATCTCTATAATACCTGAGTGTGATGCCCTAAAGCAGCGTCCAGTCGTCGTTGCAATCTTCTGGCCAGCCCTAAAGCCCCGCAAGCAGCCGCTTCTAAAGAGCGATCTCGAGCCTGAAACCGTATGAATGACATTTAACAATAACAACATAAATGATAAGTCGACTTTTTTTTTTTATTCAATTGCAGCTAAGTTGATGTTCCGTGCCCTTAGCACGAGTTTATTAAATCCCTTAAAACGATCACCGTTTATGTATATACATTTCAATTCCTTGTGCCTATACATTTCAATGTATATTGTACTTTGACGTTTTTGTTCAGCTATACTTTCCAATGTTGGGCGAAGATATAACCGGTGACTGTCCAAACCACCCACTAAACAGCGGGGATGGTAAATATTTGTTAAATTTGTACAGTGTTTTCATTTTCCTTTGTATTATTATGTATAAATGTTAAGGTTCCGGGAGGTATTCGATCTCCTTGAAAATTGCCCGGTTGAAGAGGGTACCCCTCCAGACCCGAACATCCTTCCCACCGACCTTATGTCGTCTAAGACGTAGGATATACGAGAACCGGAGGATAAGACTTCCTGACAACACAAAAAAACGGTGACTGTTTTGAGGACACGTAATAAATTCGTACTAAGGACAGCTTGTTGCACCGTTCTTAATAAACGAGTACAAACACGGACACACGAGACTAATCTTTACATATACTTGCAAGAGTGCTACGATTTTACGATTCTTTGCAAGTACAAAGGAAAATCCAAAGTCATATAAAGACGCACCTGTCTTGCAAAACCAAGCTGTCGTTGGTACATCTTAACGGCTTCTTCCACGTCACCCATCTTGATCAGTACATCTCCGATATTCCCCAACGCTCTAAACTTTCCTTGTAAGTGCTGGGTCATATGGGCGATTGCCAAGAAGTACTTCTGACACTCCAGTGCTGTCTCCAAGTTCCCGAGGGCCAAGTGAGCTAAACCTAAGTTGCAGTATGCTCTGCCCATGTTCATTTTGTCTTGAAGGTCTTTCGCGAGGGAGAGGTCTTGATCGTAATATCTGCAATTTTAATAATAGATTATGGTTAGTACAATTTTAACCAAGAAGAAGCAACAATACTAACGTGACAGCCTCTCTATAGTAGCCGAGGAATTCACACGCCTTCGCCTCGGCCGTAACGTCACCGAGCCTCCGCGACAGCATCAACTGCTGCTTGTAGTAGGGCACTGCTTGTCTAAACTCTCCTTGGGAGGACAAACAGTGTCCAATTGTAAAACTAAGGTAACAAAACTAACCTGACAGCCTCTCTATAGTTTCCCAGGCAGTAATGCGCGTAGCCGAGGAAGTGACACGCCTTGGCCTCGGCCGTGACGTCACCGAGCTCCTGCGACAGCATCAAGTGCTGCTCGTAGTAAGGTACGGCCTGCGCGAACTCCCCGCGTGAGGACAAACAGTTTCCCAAGTTTAGGAGCGCGCACGCTTCGCCTGCTGCATCCTTCAGTTCGCGCGCTATGCCTGTTTAATAATGATGGAAAAAATGTATTATGAAGATGACATATTACCGCGTGAGCATGTTGAAAATTGTAATTGATATGCGAAGTTACTCTTACGAAATATCAAGCGTTATCAAGAGTTAGATGAACGACCACCACTTTGACTTTTTCATCCGCACTTCTGTGCTTCACAGAATGCTATTACATTGTGTGTCCAATGTTCAATGGTTAATGAACCATGCTTTTATTAAATTACTTAGCACTGTAAGAGAAACAATGGACGGCCAGTTTAAAACGCACACTAAAGGATTGCGTCAGGTAACGGAAACTTAAAAAAACATTTCATCCTATTTTTTATAGTCGAAAAGTCATAAAATTAAGACTCATAGGAATTATTCACTTACCTAAATGTGCTCTATAATGAAACAAAGCCATATCATGTGCCCCTAATGCTTGGTAAGCCACAGCGAGGTTGCCGTGTGTAGATGCCTCTGAACTCCGGTCATGAACTTCCTTGGATATGGTGAGCTCTTGCTTGTGGTATTTGATGGCTTGCTCATAGAAACCAGCAGCTGAATAAGCGTTACCTATGTTGCCGTATGCGCGACCCATGCCAGCTTTATCCTAAAATCAAATTAAGGTGTTCATTATTATTATTATTATTATTGACGACTCGCTTGGCCGAGCGGCTACCATACAAATCTAACGCGCAGTGGGTCCCGGGTTCGATTCCCGGCCAGACAGGCATCTGAATGATGATTTTAGATTTCTGTTCTGGGCCTGGGTGTTTGTGTATTCGTCTCTGTGTGTCCATGGCACCCACGACACAGGAGAAAATCCTAGTGTGGGGCTATAAGTGTAGAAAGTGTATTTTCAAAAAAAGAGAATGCATCAGATGTTTGTCTGGCCGGGAATCGAACCCGGAATCTACTTCGCGTCAGACCTTTATAGTGACCACTCGGCCACGCGAGTCTAGAAGATACCACGTTTGCTTATGTTTTAAAAAAATAATATATTTGTTTTTTCCAAATGGTTTATAGGAGTCAATGCAAATAAAACTAGTTTTCATACGAATTCCTTTTATTTGATATTGTATTAAATTATGTACATAAGCCAACATAACTACCATTTTGAATACTACGTCATTTATCCTACAATTCCCGTGGAGCGTATGATATATCATACATATGGCATTATTACCTACTGATTCCACAATTATTGGCGTAAAGGCAGTGATGATGGCTATCGTACACAAATTAACCACACTCTACATTCATCGGCCACATCAAAATACAATCCATAAATCCACGAACAACCTCGAAACATTTTGTTATGTAAACAATTTGACTACACCTATGTATTTTTGGCAGCACTATGGAAAATATACTTCTAATTATTTTAATGAAAATGCAACTTCGAATATAACAATCACAACAAGTTTCTTGACAATACAATTTATATTTAAATTTATTCTTAATAAAGTATTATTAAATCGATTAAAAATATTCGACGATACGCACGTAGCTTATCTAGATCTCTTAAACGAATTATATGCTATCAAAAGTAATTATGTACAGTACTATTTTATTGGGGTTTTACTCCTTCAGGGTTGACATCCATTTTATACAATAATGTAAGGAAAGAATAAAAATATATCTTTTACTAAATACGGTACTTTGCACCTCTGATTATAGCACAAATCGATTTAGGCTAAAATATAATTATTCTACATTATTTGGTTCATTTATACCGCCACATAAATCCATCTATCGCTCATAGTTTAAGAAAATATAAAATAAATATGAGAAGAAAACCTTATAATCGAAGTTCCAAAATAAAAATAAAATTTTAATTATCAGTAGTAGTTATGAAACACTTATATGTAATTTACAAGAGCAGTGCAAATAAGTGTTTGAAAGTTAATCAAGGAAAGAAAGCAATGTTATTTATATCCATCTTTCACGCGGACCCTGTCCCAAACTATGCCATGTCTATAATATAAATCTATGAATTAGTATTAATAGTTACTATTATTGGTGTTCTTCTCGTGTCCCACTAAAGTTAACTACATTAAATCTTCGAAATAATACAGGACGTTGTACTAAATCCCAATAAGTATTTTGTAATATCACAAATCACTGTATCGCTAACTCTATACACTAATCAGTTATCATGAACGATAATGCGTGGAAGTCATCCTTTGTATTAATATTACTAACTTCTCCACACTTAATTTACCAGCGCAGGCTCCAACAATGGTATGCTTCACGATGCTCTATTTGATACTTATGCTTTATTCGATAATAATTTAATCTACGTATAGAGGCACAATGGCACAGCTATTGTATTAGTGTATTTATCTCTTGTTGTACTATGTATTGTATGCAAGCTGAAGCTAGCATTTAATATAAATCTAGCTTGAACTACTTATAACGTACTTTATATGTGTACATTTCTTGTATTATATAATTATATATGGGTAGCAAGAAAGATGTATTGAACTGGCCATGGGGATATATTTTTTTAGGAGTGAGGCTTACAAACATTTTGTAAAGATTATTGTATGTAACTTTTTTTTTATAAGATTGAAGAATCATGCTGTCCACCCAGTGGCGTAGCGAGGGGGGTGCGGAGGGGCGGTCCGCCCCGGGTGGCACATTTTGAGGGGCGGCAAAAACAGATTAGGCAACCTTGTTTTGTCATCAAGTTAGATGTTGTCGTTTTTTTTGGTCGTCAAGTTAGATATTATCGTTTTTTTTTTTGGTCGTCATGTTAGATATTGTCGTTTTTTCGTTTTTTTTTTCAGTTCAACTTCCGCCCTGGGCGGCGTAAGCCCACGCTACGCCACTGTGTCTAACTGATGCCTGATCTTTCTGAAGTAAGTCACAAGTACGTTACTTCTTCCATGGACTAAAATAGTCTTCTCATGAAAGTGAGCTGGCAACTACACTATGGTGGTACGGTCCTGTCGAACTATACTCACCTCACTCACCTTGGGTAATTCCTATTTTGCATACGTTCAATACCGTATGGTTAAAACAATCCCTATTAAAACACGGGATTTATTAAAATTTAATCTTCATGGATTAAATTATAGCAATAGATAGACTTTTAGAGGATTATGATAAATCAACCTGATCTACCTACCTGAGAATATCAGTATCGCGCCATGGCCATTAAAGTTCCTTTATAATCTACTCTTTATAAAACGTGAATAAAATAGTAATATTTAACTATGATTTATAAATAGTAGTTTTTTATTATTGCTTTATTAGAGCTTATTTTAATACAAACAATCCTTGCTTTGTTTTTGTATGTGAAAATAATATATTGTGTATAATACAACTCCATTTAAAGTACAAGACAGTGACAGAGGGTAACGGTTCAAGCAGCTCCAAAATAAAATACAGCAGTCTGGTCATGGAACTTTTTTCTCAATCAATTTCCATCTTCAGCTGGTTAAGCTCCCTCACCAAACGAAGATCTTTGACCCACCAGAGAGGATATAGATAAAGAAATATCCAAAAGTGGATTTGTCAATTACTGTAAATAATACACAGTATATACACCCTTTTTTGTATCGTGCAGAAATTATAAATCGTATTTTCCAGCTCATAGAAAAACAAGGACTGTTTGGCATAAAATAAATATGTTGTATTTTGTTAATTCTTGAGTGTATTATACCACTGCTAAATTTATCTGTGACAGTTATATAAAAAGTAATATATGTATAGTGGAACATTAATGTTTATAATTTTCATAAGTTTATTAGACTAATGATTTTAGTAAGAATTTGTTGAAAGAAACCGTTGAAGCGTTAAGTACGTGAACATTTTACCGTTATTGGTAGACGATTAAATTCCAAAGCGATTTTATACTTATAATATTCGAGTCTATAACATTAAAGTGGCCACAATTTCGATTCACAACTCTTATTATAAAGCTTAGTCAAGCTCTTTACCTTAATAGAATTATTGTTAGTAATAAAACTTAATAAGGAACTAGCCTAATACATATAATTTAGAAAGTGAATCTGGCTTATCTAAGAACATCGAAAGTTTTGATAAAATTAATAACGAAGGCAATAATAAGGTTAGGAGTTAGTAGCTTTTATAATAAATACCATAATTTTAATATATGAGCTTAAATGAAGTAAGAAACGAACGAAGTGTTATATAGACCGAATACTGAAGGAAGACGTAGAACCGACCAAGCGAAGACCTCAGACGCAAACGCACGATAAGTATATATAGTAAATAGTTAAAAATAATTCTAGCACAATAAATAAATAATTAATAATAAATATGCATGTTAATAAAAGTAAAGATATAAGTAATATAATAGTACAACATTTATTTGTTAATTCGCAGACAATTCAGAGAAAATAAACATAATAACTGTTTTTTTTTTTTATATTCAAGTATAAATTCACCCACCTTTTTAGGCAAAGATACGACCATAGATGAAACATAGTGATTTTATAAATCATGTTACATCATAGTTTACGTTGGAGTACTTATGTAAAGATTGGCAAAATGTATGTTTCCGGTACAATCTCGGCAGTTTTGTAACTATATACACTAGCGTCTGTATTATTAATACATAAACGATAAAAAATAGTAATTATCTACCTACTCGTATCTTTTATTTAGTATTTTTCTATATCCCATGTTCGTAATAACAGAGGGTGATTAAAAATAATATGATTTCGTAGATCCCTCAGGAATTTGTAAATAGAGATTTCTTCTAAGAGAATCTTTATAATTATTGTTCACAAAAATATTTACATATTTTATTTCAAATAATAAATTTCAAGAACTTTTCGAATATAACTCAAAATCAAACTCTACATTGACTAACATATTTTCAAAGGAGTATATAGATAGTAAATTTATCGCATTACTTACTGATATAACTTTTAAACTTTGAAACTGCTAAAATATAATATTTAATTCCAATCTGTTTATAACCTGTTTGTTTAATTCCAATCTGTTTATAACCTGTCTATAAGTATGGAAATGTTCATACTTATGAAACTATTCAAATTAATACCTTTTATATTGTTTAAATTGTAATATTATAAATGACCGATACGTAAATATGATTTAATCAGCAAACAGATATCAACCTATTTATCGCAGATTATTCGTAGCATTATAGATTTATTTAGTACGCTTAGGAATACATTGTGATAACAAGATAACAACAATAATAGAACTAAATATATAATATAAATACTTAATTATTCTAACATTAAATACTAGGCACAATCGTTTGTATTAACAATAACACTTAAACACTAATTATAATATCATTCGTCGTTTGTTCCTGTTTTAGCAGTAATGATTATACCTATAACGTTGATATGTTGATTATTGCCGTGACGCTGAATTATTTACTAGAGATTGTTTTCATGAGGATGGGTCGACATGCCGAGCGACGAGCAATATGATTGCGTTCAAGAGCAGCAGCCAGTACACAGATCATGCAACAGCCGAGTGCGGAGAGCGCCGGCGGCCTACGTCGGTGGTTTCTGTCGGAGGTCTATATAACACTGGGCGTTTCTCGGGCGACTGGGTGCCGCTTCTGCGGCCACCAGAGTCAAGTTCCCCCATCTTAATACTAAACATCCTCCCCGTCGGAAAGATGAAGTACGACATTCATTACGATTATCACGAACACACATGCAACACACATCTATATCTTCTCGTTTCACAATCATGCAATGTTGGCCGCCACAGCGGCGACACGACTGATACGAATATCGTAAACGTCATCTAATATACGTATTTACATGTAATTGTTGAAAGAGGAACGACTAATAATGCGAAACATCGAATGCAAGAGTAACATTGTGTGGTATTAAAGTAGAATGTTGTAAACGTAGCATGTTCAGAAAAACATAAGCTGTAATCGCAAAGTAAAACAGAGGAAGCAAACGTGCACAGAAACGCAAAAACCAGTGCGAGGATACCGGAAGGTGCATTAGAGAACAAAGCTTAACTTATTAGAAATATCTGGTGTGGGAATCATTTACTTATATAACTTTATAATAACACATAGGTATCGGAATATTATTACAAGCTAAGGGATGAAATTAAAAAAATAGGTCAGTGTATTTGCTTACGTATTTTATGTAACAATGTGTAACATTATTATAGTGTAACAAGATCTCGTTAGTAATCATTATTGTACGATTTCACTCTTTATATTACTTACTAATCACAATATGTTTATAAGTAGAGGCAAAATTTGCATGAGTGTAACATTGGTTTCCCTTTTGTATAGGTACCTACCTAAGCTAAATATATAGAAGACTGTATTCGATTAATATCGAATTAGTAAAAGTGTGATGCGATATTATTTATTACAAAATATTGTACTGCTCAATACTAATATTAATTACCTATAATATTTATAGATCCACAGCCAACTGCGTCATGTTATATGTGCTTGCGATATAATAGTCGATGAGTAAGAGACTCAGTAAAGTAGACGGTAGTAACTTTAAGTTACGTTTTTGTGTGTCGCAAGTGGTCTGCTGAAACTATTTTTATTTATCGTACTGTCCATCTTAATAATAATATGCTGCAATCCATTATAATATCGCTATACATATGTAAATGCGTATAAATTAACATATTTTCAGCTTCTTAAGTCGGTTATCGGTACCGCACGTATCAACATGTACTTACCTCATCTGGTTAAATACGAATTATTGAAAAATTATGTTAATTATTATATCGAAATGCAATGTTTAAATTAACTATTTTCTATAAGGTTATATTACTTCGATGTGACTCATAGAAAATGGTTAATTTTTTTAGACCTGTCGATAGCACTGATAAGTAGATATTGTACCTGCGGTTCCTGGGTCGAACAACCTGAAGGGTACATAGCTTCTTCACTTTATCTCGCTTTGAGTCATTTCAAACTTCCGGATAAATATTTTTTAACTCGATTGTATGTACTATTAGCACCTATCTTCAATCGTCATCGAACTTATCGCTCAAACTCTCATCTTCAGTCATCGGTACAAAACACACATACCTATCATGAAGACACATTAAAATATACTCATATACAAGTGATCCGATACGAAGCGACAAGTTCCAGCGATAGAGTGAAGAAGCATGCATCTCGGCGCTCGACCACCGACGCCGCGGCGACGAGTCGTCTCAAGGAGTTTAGGTCCTTAAAACAGGAGGAAGCTGACCCTGGTCCGGCGCGCGTCGCCCTTGCCGCGCCGGCCCATGCCGTACTGTCACATGGCCGTGTCGGAGGAGCTCCCGCCGGGCTTGGCGTCGCCGCCGCCGCCGCCGCCCGCGTCCTCGTCCCGCGCCGCGCCGCGCCCCGCGCCCGCCGCGCCGCCCGCCGACAGCCCCGTGAAGTCCAGCTTGTACTGCAGCATCATCACCGTGTCAATGACAAGCTCGGGCTAGCTGCGAGCCGCCCGCCCGCCCACACCGATATCGCTCTACCCGCAATCGTTTCAATAAACTGTACTGAATTGATATACGGTGAATATTTGGATTTAATCTTAAAAAAATGTTAACGCGATATCGGCGAGCCGGCGGCCGGCGTTCGACTCTACACCTTCGCTACGTCACCCATCGAATTAACAAGAAACACCATGCACGAGAACCAATTTTGTTTACTTATGAAAACGAAATTCATCGCAAATTAAGAACCGATTAATTTTGATTATCCAAGTCGTTAGCGACGACATTAGTAATTACAATGTTATTCGTTTACGGCAGCAAAAGTTAAGTAGTTCGATTACACTAGCATAGTTACTTCATATAAAGTTATAGCGAACGATCTTAAAGTCTATAATAACTTTTATAAACTTTAAGGTACGCAATATTTGTCACACAGATTCTAAGCTAAATATATAAATAATTATCATGGCAACATCACATAAACAACATTCAGAATTAGCTATAGGTTACACCATCAAACAAATTCTACGCTAAACTTCGAGTAAAACCACGATGTGTAATGCTGGTCGAGTTTTAGTTTGTTAATATTATTTTGTGTTGCTGTTAGATTTGTTCGACATGAAAAATACCTTATCCGTTTAAAACACTATTTTCACTTTTAAATGTAGTTGCTTTTCTTAAATTTGGCTTCCAATGCATAGGAACTCTCTCGGGCATACAGAGGGAGTACTGAAATTGTGAAAATAAAATGAAACGTAAAATGGAACAATCGTGGTATGTATTGACACTAATTCCTTAAAAAGTGATTGCTATGATAAATTATTATGTAGAATAAAATGTCGTAGTCATTTATTTTGTGTAAAGTGTATATACTTTTGTAGAGTATTTCATTTGTAGATAGCTCCTAGCTTACTAGCACTATTTAGTGCAACATTGTCGATTAAGACAATTAGCAGTAGGAAATATTTTCACATCCCTAAAACGAACTTTAACTATATAATATGGGCGAAAAATTACACAAACATGCTTAGGTGTAACTACATACACAGGTACACACAGAGTTACATGAATATTGGGATGTATTTTATGAAAATGCAAGCCGGAGACAGACCGAATCGTCATTTGTATCTGTTGAGGACTTGTTAATCGCTTTGTCCATCGGAATGCGACCCTGGAATGGCGAAGACCACCCAGGAAATGGTGATTGTTGAAAAATAAACACAAAAAAATATAAACATTAACATGTGAGGTTGATCAGTTTCATTTACTATTTCTATTTTAACTTCAATCTAAAATCTAAGTATCTAATAAGACTTATTCTTGTTCATCATGTGCAAGTAAGTGGAACAAATTTTGTCCGTTTCTTGTAATTTGTATGAAAAAAACGCACCGACAAGAGTAAGTCTTAAACTGCGATCACACTTTTCACCCCCGCAAGTCTAACAGTCACGAACGAAATAGAATCTTTAAAGTACTTAACAGGTGCAACACTCTGGTGCCTTTTAACCACTCCCACACTCGACTCCCACGGCAAAGGTACCTAAGGAACATTACGTTCCAATGCACTAAAATCTTTATATATCCTAGAAAAATCTCTAAACTTAATTGTGCCATGTGTTGCTCGTAAATTAGTAATTAAATAACACAAATAAAAATAACGGATAAACAAGATCACCTTATTCGCGCAGTCAAAGCATGTAGTGACCACTTTACTGATGACGTTCATAAGATGTTTAGTTTCCTGAATAACGTTGTCTACTTTGCTAAATGTGGCCGCGCGACCCACCGTCGGCTCTTTTACAGTAAATTGTAACTGTTGGACGTATGTTGGAACTTTATCTAAATGTTCTAATAACTCCTTTTTTATCGTTCCCGCAGGTACCTGGAAAACACAATCAAACCTATTGATAAGTTTGAAACATATGCATGTACACCTTGTATAAAAATATTTATTAGATTTAACTTTTTGAATAACAAAACTTCTATACCTGGTATGAAAATTGTCTAACGATTTTATAAAGTCTGTTAGCTTCTTCGGCAAAATATTCCGCTTGTGTGAAGAGGTCTTGAGTGGTGTTTAAACGACCTTCGCCTTTTGTGAACTGGTACATAGCGAAGGCCATGGAAGACATATTTTTCGCCCTGAAACACGGAAAGAAATGTATAAGTATTATCACTGTTTCTTTTGTTTTTTTTGGACGAGCAAAATATTGACTTCAATTTTGTCATTATAATTATTTATCACAACATTTGAGTATTTTTGCAAATGAATACAGGCCAAAAGCTATTACAACTAAAACTATTACATTGTACCTCTTCACAATATCGTTGTTTTCATCAGCAGCTCCCTGCCACTTCTCAGTCTCGGCATCCATTTCTGAAGACATCATTTTCATTTCTAGACCAGATTTTGCAATCTTTGCTTGTTCATCGGAATCAAGTTTTACAGCTTTGAGCGGTTTACTCGTTGTACCATGTTTCTGGAACAGTTCGTACATTAAAAGTTAAGGATGATGAATATAATAGATTAGACAGATTAGATTAACACAGGGTAAACCGCAGACGTAGTATTAGATTTACCTTTAGCACGTAGTTGAGTAACGAAGCATTAAATTTTGCATCAGATGGTAAGAATTTGAATAAAATATATTAGTAGAAAAAATTCTCTCGCATGCGCTCAAATATAAATATCATATGAATTAATAGAATACCAATTTCACGAATCATAAGCTTCCACGAACACTTACTCCCGGCCTGGGTAAGCTGCTATACTGTTGCTTATCCGGTCTGTCGTCCGTGAGGTCGAGCAGTTCCCGGGCGAGGCGCGCGGCGTCGGCCAGCAGCCACGCCCACATGTCCACGAACACGTCGAGGTTCTCCCGCGCCGCCGCACTCCCGGGATGGGCGGCCAACGTCCGAGCTGCAGTCACCACTTGAGGACCGTATATCCTCAAGTTGATCTCCGCAAACTTTGCACTTACTTGTAACGTCTCAGACATTGCTATGTGCCTGAGCAATTTGCAAACCTGCAGGATTACTGAAACGTTTTAGTAACGATTACGTGGGTGACGTAAACAAAACAAAAAATAAACCTGCCTCAATAATGTGGTCTAATTGTTCGTGTAGCCGGCTGGCTATATTGTGCAGTCTCTCAGATTCTCTCTCACCGCAGGAACTAGCTGAAAATCAAACGTGTGCTGGGAGTTACGTCTAACGTAATTGACGTCAAGGTTTGCTGTTTGCGAACACTCGTGTGTTGTGGTATGATCAACATTAAAATAAAACGTCTGTTTATCAAATTGAACATAATAATAAAGACACCCGATTAAAATCTAACAGTAGGTAATATTATTGGTTATAATTATACCAATATATAATACATTATTTTATGTAGTTATTTGCATTAACGTCTGATATTTTTTGTGATGTAAACAAGATGTACTTGTAGATATATATAATGATTAAACAAAAATGTATAGAAAATTAAGAAATCATAGTAAAGAAATTATAGAGTTTAGAAGCAAGCCAGCTCTACATAGAGTTGTGTCAAGCAAAAGCAAAACAGAAACGATTAGACAGACAGACGTTTTAGAGAGCATCAATGATGTGATGAGTTTGAAGAGTTACATATAGGTTAGGAAACTTACAACACAGCGAGCCATACACATAAGTGTTCGCGAGGGGTATAAGTGGACTGTACCTATCTTTCGTCGATGGTTACCTATGTGCGCGAGGTCGGAAGCGAGGCGGCGCGCTTCGTCGGCGAGTGGCGCCAGGTCTCTCGCTTGCTCGCGCGCCGCCGCCACCAGCGCGCGCTCCAGCTCAGACGCTGCGCTAGCTGCGCCTGCGCACGCGCTCTCTAATGCCGCGCCGCTCGTAGCTCCCTCTTCTTCCTGTTACAATGAATTATTAGCACTACTACCGCATAAGCGCCTATGGGAAGCTTTGCACCTCTGGCAAGACTTTCCAAGAAAATAATTATCCTTATCAATTAAGTTTGAAAATCTTATTGCAATATATGTAGATCACATACTAAGATTCAAATTTAATGGGTCAACAAAATGAGTTTTCTAAACGTTGTGCCCCAGACAATAGTCCGTTAGATGAGCTCCTAGGTACAAGACTACTCGTGCCATTGGTCCACATGTAGGTTACGCTGTCAAGTTCATTTATGCGGTTGAATAAAGGTTATTATTTTAATATCACTTAAAAAATATTGATAAAACTTAATAAATTCGAAAGGACGTGGAACAATCTTTCACACGCCAATTAAATAATATGACGTACTCACCACGGACACGGCAACGGCCACCAGCCTCTCTAGCTCGTAGGCTATTCTTTCAGCTAGCGCTAGTATCCTCTGTCGATGTTCATGTGACGTATACGCAGAGTCCGTGAAATCGTGTGTCCGTTCTACGAGGGCCCGTAGCGTAGCAGCTAAGGCTCTTCTTCTCGCTACATCAGCACCTCCTCTCGCTCGTGCGGCTCTTACTTGTGACGTCAGGCCTCTTAACGCGCCTAACGCCGTTCCCGCTTCCCATTGAGCAGCCTGGAGTATATTTCACGATAAAATTATTGTTCTTTTAATATTTGTCAAGAAAGTAACGAGAATTAAAAGTATATAAAACAAAATAGCTCTATTTCTCTACATTTTGAATTCAATAAAATAATGTGTATAAAAAGCAGAGCTTTTGTTTTAAGAATGTGTAAATATGGTAAATGTTTTGTATTATTTAGAGTTTTTCATTTCCCTAAATCTATTGAATAGAGTAATTACTACAAGTTTAATTAACAGTCAATTTACTAAAAATAAATTAAAAAGATACCACGAAACAAAGCGGTTACCTACATAAGAAAAACAATTTTTTGAAAAGTTACATAGTTATCTTTCGTTAAATAGTCATATGCGAATATACTAAAATCTAAATTTTTATTTCATCAAAAGAAGGATAGAATGTAGCTAAAAAAAATTGAAATAAGGTACTATTACAGTTTTTTTGTTACTGTATAATTTTTATTTGTAACATTTAAGTTCTGAGAAGAATAAGTGGTTAGTAGAGTATAAGTAAATAAAATAAAGATAAAAGAATTTGTACAGGTGGAAGGAAACACTGCATACTATTGCAATCCTCATTTAGACATCTTACGAAGATGTTATATCTTTGGTAAATCAATTCTTGAAAGAAACTTAATACTCAGTAAATCTACAATTATTAACTGTTGCGAATTAAGTGGTAGTATTATAAACCTAGTATAAGATTTTATAGGTCGTTACTATTTTATGGTAGAGATTAATATCCACTTATTTAGGGATGCTATAAAATGTGAGGTGGCTAATTCATATCTGAGTATCTTCGCGACTTGTAGTTATAACGAGAGGCTTTAAGAGTGTCACGACCGTCTGTACAGATTCTTACAATATTTACAGTACAGTAAATAAGAGAGCGTGTAAAGTGTTAGCTGCGGAATAAGCTTATAAGTTATGGTCTACTTTAATAAAATATTGTGTAGTCGTAATTTTGGAATATACTCTTTATCTATGCATCAAGCTTAACTAATTTACCACCCTAGCGAATTGAGCGTGGACTTTAGCAAAATTTTGTGAAATATCAATTTACGTATCTAAGTTTTGATTTTTTGATGACTTCCTAAGTGTGACCAGCTCGAACGATACATAAGCTCATTCAATAACCAATGCGTTGTAAGTACGATCAGACAGAAAAATAAATTTAGTAACTCTCGTCAACTCGACAAAACTATTCAACTGCTATCAAAACTGGAAATAACTGGTAAGTCGTAAAAATATACTGTGGTTGCGTGTATCCAAAATGTGTTATTGTGAATAATAACAATGTATAAAACACTTTTGTATCAAATATATCTTGATAGTGTTGTTACTCTTTATTTTTTTCTTTTGGCCCTTTTTCATTTTTCGATCCGTCAAAATAATTACTAAAAAGTTTACGCATTTAATTACTAAGAATAATAATTATGTTTATTACCAGTTATTAGATAGCTTTACCGAGTTTCCAAAAGTTAAATATCCATTAATCTGCCGAGTATGCTTCTTGGTACTCGTAACATTATCTGTTTAACAGCATATTTTTTCCGATTTACAAAATAATTGACAAGCTACACCATCATAACAACAGTTTGTTTTTTTTATAAAAATGTTAGATTTTTTACTTTAAATTGGAATTTGTCGTACCAAGAAACAAGCGTACAATTTTCTAAATAGGCTTTTACGGAATTTTATCATTGAAACTGAAGCTTACATTCAGGTAATGCTCTAGGTTCTCGTGAAATACATACTTTGTTAGATAAGGATAATAAGTAGAACGCACTCGTCTACCTACTGTTTTGTTTTATACCTGTTCGTGACTATCCGAGAATGGTTGCAACTACAAGAGAAATAAAAGATTGTGTTTATGTTTGGAAAGTTTAAATGAAAAAGCACGCAGAAATTACACAAAGAAACGGAATGAGAGGAGAAATTCGCAACATGAAACCAAATAGCCATTGTCAAGATCATACTTACGTATTTAGTGCGAGCTAATATTAGGCTATACTATAATTTTAGTTATATGAATACATAATTATTGATAATTTAAACTTTTATGTATACTTTATAGATAATTGTTACATTATTGCACTCAAACCGATTATTTTTTTACTAAAGTTTTATTTATATTCCCATTTATTGTATTCAAGTAAGGGTTTTTCATTCAATATTGCTTTGGACAATAAAATTGGCTGGCGGCTTATTTATATATGCCGAAGAGCCCGGAGGGTAGAACAACTAAAAGTAGCCACAGCAGGTAATGCGAAGGGGCCAAAAAAGTCAATAACGTCAAATTACGTGAAAGAGGAAATTTTCTGTATTTCAGTCCATAATTGGGTCAAATAAAGCTCGCCCAGGGCGACAAACATACCGTAGCCCGGTCAAAGGATAATGGGCCTGCCTTTTTGCCCACAGTAACAATACTCGTTTGTAATGTATTGAAAAACTATATTGGTAAAGGAGAGGCTCAGCTGTACGACTCGAGATGTCTTAGTTAATAATACATTTTCCAGCGTGGCTAGGCTAGGACTGTATTCGTGAAGACAACATTAGGCGTAACATTTTTAATAAGATTCTTCATTAGAATATTGTTTGTGTATCGTTATCAAAAGTATCACTATCGATTGAGTAAATAATGATTTTTAAATAGTAAGATAATATTTATAAAATAAATCAATAGAATTGGTAAAAAGGTAATCTATTATTTTAAAGAATAGAAACGATAAAATATTTGATATTGACTAGAATTTATTAAAAATATAGAATAGATTTAGTCAATAAATTTTTGTGTTGAACTTCGCACAATTACGTATATTAGCAAAATCTATAAATATGTATATACATAGTATGTACATATTTAATTATTTATACATTCATCCGGTAATTTTTCTGAAAATATTTTTTTTATTCATGGAAAGCATAAGATATAAAAGAATTAAATGCGATAACAAAATAATGCTCGTCTCCTGTAACAAACATTAAATTGGATCATTTCCAAGTGTCCAATATGAATAGTGAGTGTGGAAATTTCTTTCATAACACAATATTAAATTTTGTTCTTATTTTATTCAGACATATATATTGCGAAATATCTAACTTTTATTAAATTATCTAACTTTTATTGACGTAAATTTCTTCATAGGTGAACGGAATGAAATATACGTAAAGTTATTGATATTATTATTGAAAGTATTCATATTTCTGACATAGGTAACATGCTCTAAAACAGGGAACGTGAAATCTACAAACAGATATGAGCAAAATTTCGTAAATGTAACTAAAAGTAAAACTTTTATTGGCCCATTGCCGAGTTTCATTCTGAATGAACAAAGTTTTAACAGACGTAAATTTCATTTTCTACGAATGAAAGTATGACGCTCTTCGGCCTATGACTTGAATTTCGAGTTATGATCATTTTAAAGTTTTAGTTCAAAACATATTTCCCGTACGTAACAAATGTTCCGACGTAACATAAACAAAGGCATGTTCGTTAAAACAATGATGCAGCCATTTAACTTGAGAAGTACAAACTAGAGCTTTACATTCCAATTTTGGTTAACTAGTGACGGTACAGTTTCATTTGTTAGGATAGTGATTATGTGGAACGGAGCATGACCGGCAGATTTATTCGCTAGATACCTCCGCATGTTTTGAATTTTCCAATGTTATAAACAATATTAACTGCTTTTACAGGGCGTCCTTTCTAAATAAACAAAATACATAAATATAAAGAGTTACTTAGAGAGTTACTTAGTTCTACTTATATTACGTTTACTTAAAATAAAATAAAATTAGTCAAAGATAATATTGTTTTTTTTTTCTTTCACAATTCCATGTTATTGATATTCACCTGATATATGTAGTTTTAGAGGGATTGATATTTAATTATACTCGTATTTAAAATCGTCACATATGTGTAAAGATAGTTGAAGAGTACGAGATAATTAATTTACTATTAAAATGACACTGTGGTTATAAAATAACTGAAAATGAAGATACTCAAAGTGGTTTCTATAAACATTGGCTAACCGCCAGCGCCTGTATAAAAGTGCATTTAGGTCATTACTACTGCGATGTAAATAAATTATTACTCTAGAAATTTTAATATTTTTAGGAACTTCCCTGCACGGGTCCAACTGACGTTATATCCAAATATTTACAACGTAAGGAATTGTTATATGATTCACTATACATTGTGGATTTTTAAAGTGTAAGGTTCTTCAAATCTGGAATATCCAGTACAATCCGAATATCCAATACAACAAGTATTGGATATTTAGACATACATTATTATGTATCACTGACGGAAAGAAATATTAAATTTCATTTCAACACCAAGTGTTCATCTTATCGAGTCTTTAAATGTGATCTAGTTTTTAATATCCAAGTATGTATGTTATGTTAAAATTATTTCAGTACAATCGTACCAATTTTCAAAATAGCATATTTATGTATGACTTGAGAAGTTTAAGTTAAAGCTGGTCTCAAATTTAGATAACGCCCTGTTTAAGTGTTATTATTTAAACAGGTGTGTATGAAATATAATGCCTTTTATATTATGAAATTCAGATGAATAGTATTATCTCATATTTATTTATTTATAAACAGGCAAAGACAAAACAGTTCAGTACCTTTAACTATATTAATTATTCGATTATTATGTTTATGGTAAAATTTTGAAGGCTGAGCGAACTCTCATAAATTAAAATAAAAGCATTAATTCATCTTCAATTGAGAATTACTCTTAGGGGCTGAAGTAATGTTACTGTATTTATTGATAGGATTAAATTAATATATGATTATGATCGAAAAGCCATCACATGATTAGTGGTATTAGTTGCAATTAAGAAAAAAGTGTAGCACCGAACCTCGTGGGAATGCTCTTCGTGGCCTGGCAGCCCGTCGCGCACCACGTAGTGGATCAGGTCCATGGCACGCCGCATCTGACAGAACACCGTGTCCCTGTTTTCTCTTGCAGACGCACTGCCGGGGTGCCTTAGACACGTCTGTCAGAAAATAAAAAGTTTTTGATAGAGGGAAAAAGGTAACACTATATGCAGTATTATTTAGTCTATTGGTGAAACCAGTTCACATTGATTATATTATTATCAACGATTACAACTAATAATGTAAGAAAATTAAAAAAAAATCAATGAGCGAAAATTTAATTTAATTCAGTAATCAAACTAGAAGTATTCTAGACTCCACCTGATCTTCAAGCAAAGAATACACCGAAATATAAAATCAATAACTATAATTAGTCAAATAATATGGTATTAACTATTTATTTCTTAAGTCGGTCTGCAAATATAAGTTGCAAACCCTATTAGCGTAATCCATTACTCTACTATGTCATTATTCATTCTCCCTTGTTTGAGGAAACTTACATTAATTTAAAATGGGGGTTTCAGCTTTCATTGTAAACAAAGGGTGTATTTGAGGTGATAAATTTTCACAGTTTACATAAACATAAACGCTTTCTACACTCATAGCCCCACAGTAGGATTTTCTCCTTTGTCGTGGGTGCTATGGACACACAAATACGAATACCAAACAACCAGATCCAGAACAGAAATCTAAACTCATCACACATATTTCTGTCTGACCGGGGATCGAACCCGGGATCCACTGTGTGTCAGACCGGTATGGTGACCGCTTCGCCACTTTTGTTTGCTTTTACATATTTTAACTCTATCATCTCTAAACAAAATCCTAGATAACAATCAATATAAGTAAAAATAATCTGGATTTCTTTTTGACATACTACATCAGAATATTTTCTAAAGTATCAAGTCTATTTCTCAACGGACCTTAGTTTCCTATACAGTTTGAAGCAATATGTACAATATTTCATTGTGAACGACGTTGCATGTCGAGGAAATATAGCGGCAGTGATCTCGGCTTGCTAGGGTTCCGTTTGAAAAATGAGATGTCTTGTGGAATGCTAGCAGAGTATGTTATGTTAACGAAGATACTTTTTATTTACGACCATGGGAAAAGAAATATATGTACGTATCGTATGATGTACTGTGCCGCAGCACAATTTTTTTAGTAAATACTTATTAAACTGAACAAGTATTTTTAAAAGTTAATGAGTATGCCTAAATGAGGTAATATTGAATCTCGGTTTCGATTAAATGCTATTACTCATGAGCTTCGTTACAGCTTTTTTAAGCTCTGAAGGGGGGGGGGGGGCAAACCCCTATCACTCACGAAAATAATATCGATTGTGGTAAATACCATATGCATCCCATATGCATCCCATAGTTATATGTAAATAAAAATTGTTAGGATGAAATATTTCCCCAACAGCAAATGCAGACGGTATTTCCGTTTGAGAGATGGAAGATTTACTAAGACTAGTTCATCGCTCTATTTCGTTCTGTCTCATAGATTAAGACTAAATTGTAAGATATATGCAAAGATTTTTATTTTAATATACATCCAAATTTATATTCGGATAGTCTTGTAAGAATAATTAATCCCTACGGATTCAACACAAACACGATATTTTAGATAATATTTATAAAAACCGTTATTTCAGGATAAAGTTATTTTATGGTTTATTCTAGTTTTATTCGTTAAATTAATAATATATATAATATATAATAATATATATAATAATATATAGAAATATAATTAGAGGTACAGATTGTAGAGACGTAGTAGATACAATGTTAGCAATTAAGATATCT